>WAAE01031329.1:0-16563 GCA_013400495.1 Nicator chloris | reverse complement strand
AAAAAAAAAAAAATCAGTCTTGCAGATTCTTTCATCTTTCACCTACAAACTACTTCTTGTATAAAAGATGTCAATCTGAATGGTTTCCTAGCAAATACAAATGAAAGTTCTGTCTACTAGTGTCTAATATTCTATGGTACATTATTATCAAACAATTAAATTGAACTTCATTTCATATTGTAAACCCTTGTGTCAAGGACTCTGACTGCTGTATATGTTTAGTGCCTAGCAGAAGATTGGGTGTTTTGGGTGTCGCCCCAGCACAAAGTAACGAGCAGATTACAGACGTAGCTTGTGTAATTTGTGTGGTGATTTGGTTACTAAGGGCCAGGATTGAACAAAAATTCACGTGATTTCAGCAGGAAATGTGAGTGTCTGTGAGTTACTGAGTGTTAATGAGTACTTTGGACCTTATGTTTCCAGGAGGCTTTGGCACAAGCATTTTGGATAGACTACAGGCGCATGGATGACCCAGACTGCTATTTTTACTCCCTGTCTCGAGAGCTGGAAAGCAAGCGTGATCGGATGGCTCAGCTGCTGAAAGAGGCTGGACTAAAGCCTGTCACTCCAGATGGAGGATACTTTATGATTGTTGATGTTTCCACACTAAGTCAGTATAAAGTTTATTAAAGAGCTTGTGGAAAGTAAATTTGGTTAATCAGAAAATGCAGCTTTCATTTTAAACTATATTTTCATCTCATATGCACACATGTGGGCATAACGCTGTCAGCAGTACTGACTGGGATTGAAATTTTAAGTTTCACCTTAGCTAGTAAGGTAGATTTTATGAGCTTCAGCAAAGCATTTGTGATCCTAACTTGTCCATGTTATGCAAAGCTTTGACAAGTATTTAGAGAGGATAAAGGAAGTAGATAAACATTCCTATTTTCAAAATGTCTATGATTATGAAAATGTTTGAGAGCCAAGCACCTGGATAATATCCTGAGTTCATAAGATTTGTATTTTCTTCTTTCTGCTCTTTTGTTGTTTGTTTCTTTGTTTTTCCTAATCTAAAGTCACACCCTAAAGGCTCTTTGAAGCATTCTGATCTCTAAACACTGTAAAATGCTACCAAAATTTACAAACCTTTTGAAAATTCAGGTTATGGTGGCTTCAGAGGAAGAATTCCCACAGGGAAAGGTTTTTTTTAGTTCCACATTTTTCAATAACTGGTCTAAATAGCATTTGTCATTCAGACAGAAATGTTTAAACACAGAAGGATATCACAGTTTAATCATATGTCAGGAAATTTTAGGTACCCCAGTTTCACAGATGAGAAAGCTGTGAAAAAATCCCTATTTTCATGGATTATTGCTGATTATTGCATTCAATAAATGCATTCTTCAGAACACTTCATAGCCCTGATCCCCCAATAGCCCAGACTTCAGGACATCTTGGGCTATTGCATGACTTCCAAGCTACATCTGAATTTGCTTTGGACAGAAAGCAAGTGCTCAGATCAGAAGGGAAAGGTTCAAACTGTTGGGCTATTTTACTTATAGTATAATTTAAAAATTATATATTAAACCATATATCTTCATTCTTAAGTATTAACTGTAATAAAATGCTGTTAATGAATGCTTTCCCATTGGAGTCTAGGAAATCTTACAACGTATTTGTTTTACATTTAGATGTGGATCTCTCTGATGTAGATGAGAAACAACCTTATGATTATAAATTTGTCAAATGGATGATAGCATCTAAGGTAAGTCTCAGTCATACTCCTGTTTTAGAAATGCTTTTCTATTGAAAGCAAGAGCTGTGCAACTGTAGTTATTAAATAATGTAGTAGAGATGTTCCATTCAAAATATTATTTGGTGTTGCTGATAATGGTGTGACTAAAACATTGCTAAGTGTGTTTAAAATGTACACTGTAGGTTTGTGCTACATCCCAGCACTTTTCTTTCAGCATGCTTAAGTGTTAGTTGTACAAAAGTACCTTTGAAATATTTTACCTAAGAAAAGTAATTTGAATTTAGTAAAGCCTAACTAGTGCATACAAAACTGAACCTTTTCCTCATGTGTTGAGAGGGAGAGTTCTAGAAACAGAATAATAAAATCATCATGTTTAAACCAGACTTTTTATACACATTTAAATAAGCAAATGCTATTTCTGTTTTATGTTTCAGAAGCTGTCCGCAATTCCTCTTTCAGCATTCTGTGGTCCTGAGACAAAGAAACAGTTTGAAAAATACATACGTTTTTGCTTCATTAAGGTAAACTTGTGCCCTGAAAATCAATGCAATACAGGAAGCTGCAAGAGACTGACTATTACATTTTTCCCAGGATCTCTTGTATTGAAAGCTTTTAGGAACATAAAGTTAGTTTGGTGTAAAATTCAGCACAAAGTATCTTCAATTGTCTTTTTGCTGAGGGACTTTACACCATCAGTGTGGGTGGCATGGCTAAGAAGGGCAAGTGGCAGAAAACAGCTGGATGGGTAGCCCTTTGAAGCTTATTGTATTGATTTTTAAAAACATTCTTGGCCAGTGGTGACAGTGGAAATTATTGAGACAGGTAAGCTATCAATTAATGTGATACCCATAATCCAGAGCAGAGAATAAGTGTATAGCAGAGTGTGTGCCCCATGCCCATTCTGTGTCCAACACTAAAAACAGTGAAGAGGTCACCTTCAAATTTAGCTCGCTTGCCTGAAAACACACAGTTTCACATGAGCTCCAAATTACAAAAGAAAATATGTTTTTTTGTGAATTGGCCGATTTTTGCCATTTTGTGAGCACCTTCTTTGCACATATTCTTCCCCCTGTTAAGTCTCTTCTTGAAAGGCTGAAAGACTTTGGGGACAGGTACATAAACTTTGATAAGCCCAAAGCCCTAAGATGTTTCCCAATTGTTCTGTAACAGAGTCAGCATAATGGAACATGTGCAAATCCTGAGCTGTTCTGTGTAAAGATCAAAGCCTCAGCCTGAAACAGTAATGAAGGGGAGTTTCTCCTTGTGTTACTTAACTTCTTTTGATGAGGTGTAAAGTCTATACTATAAACTGAGCCAGTAACAACCAGGATGAAGTTGCTGGTTGTACCTGTGGCTGACAAACAGCACTAATAGTTTCAAGTTAGACTGCCTCTATGACTCACCAGGCTGGAGCCAAACTACACAGTTTGGAGGGATTATGTTTAAGTAGTTCACAGCATAACATGGTTGCAAGGAGATTAAAAAATCCCAACTGTACTCACAGGGATTAGGAAGGTGTCTAATGTGCTAGCATGTCTCCAAACCAGAGCTGCTAAATTACATCACTGCATTAATGCCATGAATTTATATGAGTATTGTTTTCATTAAATGGGATCATATGAATGCTGAGATGACATCTTTGAAATATATCTAATAAGTATATTCAAGGAATCAGCTTTGAATTCTTTGTGTAGTCCAGATTTGTACCTAATAACTGTCAATGATAAAATGGCTGAAAAGATATTTACAGGATGCAACTGAAACAACAAAATACTGATTTGAGATGATGTCATCATGACTGACTCTTTTCAGGAGGTCCATACTTGCAGTAAGAGTGTTGTTCCTTGTTTTGCAGAAAGACAGCACACTAGATGCAGCTGAAGTGATCCTGAAGAATTGGAATAAACAGGCTGATTCTTCTCATTAACTCTTCCATATGGTATAACTATCTAATAGTAGGAGGTTTTTTAATTGGAAATGTAAGAATAAATTACTTAATACAGTACAGAATTAATATGACACTGTAAATAACTTTTTGCTGCTACCTGCTGAGGAGTTAAAACAAGGATTTACTGAAATATGTGTAAAGCAAGACAGAGGTTATTTTCAGTCTTTTAAAAATAAATTAATTATATTAAATTTCTTTTACTGAAAGAAAATATTTACTGGACTCTGTGTAAAATAAATAGATACAGGTATTTTAAAGCTTACAAGTAAAAAGGGGGAGATGTTTTGGTATGAAATAGTATGAGAAGTAGAGAGAAACTTAGAAACATCTTAGTTTGTGAAACCAAATAACCTGCACTAAAGGAAGATTAAGACCCATGGCTCATATTAGATAGTTGCAGTGACTCTCTACATACCTGCCTACCTACTCTGTCTGCAGAAACTGCATCAGTTTAAGTAAAGTGAAAAGTGCTAAGTAGCATAATTACTATTTTATTTCCCACAACAGTCATATGTGGTGTTCTGAAAGTATTTAGTCCTCAATACAATTATAAAAGTGGCATCTAGAATAGGAATTACATTTACTTATGTCTACCTTGTATTTATTACATGGATGAATTTAACAAGCAAAATAGAGAAGACTTTGCTTTAGAGGCTCCTTTACAATCAGATGTACAGTGACATAATTATTTGTGTCATTCTTTTTCTTTCCATGTTACAACATTGGCAATGTCACAGCAAACTTACTTCAAACTCTTTAGGTCTAGGGGGGCCATGGAGGTGGGCCTAATGCTCTTCTATGGAGCTCAGCTAGCTTGGTTACAAGCACAGTAGATACAGGACTTGTTTAAAAAGAAGTCAGCATGGAGAATTCCTTTCTAGCTGCCTCCTTTTCCACTTCTTTCTGCAATCTTTTAATCTGTGGATGGGTTTCCCACTAGCAGAAGCAATCCAGGTAGGTGACTTTTTAAGTGCTTTGCCCTCTATGATCTTGCTATGTTCCTTTCATGGGCTGTCCTGGTTTCAGATGGGTAGAGTTAATTTTATTCTCAGTACCTGGTACAGTGCCGCATTTTGGATTCACTGTGAGAATAATGTTGATAACGCACTGATGTTTTGGTTGTTGCCAAGTTGCATTTATCCTGAATCAAGGACTTTTGTGTCTCCTGCTCTGCCAGTGAGGAGGAGCAAAAAATTAAAAAAAGCTGTGAGGGCAAATAGCTGGACAAGTGACCTGACGTGGCCAAAGGGATATTCCCACCATCGAATGTCATGCCCAGTACATCAGCTGGGGAGTTGGCAGAAGGGGGAGCTGATCTGGCTTCCAGAATGGGGTCTGGCATCAGTCAGTGGGTGGTAAGCTATTGTGCTGTGCCTTACTTGTTTTTCTTTTTAAAATCCTTTTTGTTATCATTATTTACTATTGTTGTTCTTTTTTACTTTGTTTCAATTATTAAACTGTTTTTATCTCAACCTACATGTTTTACTTTTGATTCTTCTCCCCATTCCACCAGTCTGGGGTGGTAGGTGAGGGAGCAGCTGGGGGGTGCTTGCTGCCAGCTTGGCTTAAACAATGACACAGCTCTTATGGTGCAAAGCCTGAGCAAATTCAGTAACTTGTTTTGCCAATGTTTTACTCATTCTGTGATCGCACAGCTGGACTCTTAACTGAATAAGTCCAGTAGCTGGGACTTCCACAGTCATCATAGCTGTCTTGCATAGCCATTCCCCAAATCTGACCAGAAGATGGCTGGCTGGTATTTTGAAACTGGTGTGTAGTCTTTGTGTAGAAAAATCAATTCAGCAATTAGATTTGCTTAGCTGAAATTTCAGAATTAATTTAATTTGAAAATTCCTACATTAAATTCCAGAATAAACTATTTTTTTAGACACTAAATTTCTGTGAAACGTACACTCTATTTTACAAGGAGTTTAAAATCTGTTTATGCAAGTTGCACTGGGGAGCTGTGGTGTTGCAGGAACTGAGATTGCAACAGGCTGTTGAACTGCATGATAAATCAACAAACCATTACAAAGGTCCTTTAGACATACAAATAAGAACCAGTGATTTGTTTTCATTAATGTACTGTTCATTGTGTTTGCAAAGGAATCTGAATATCCCTTTGCATTATTGTTGAAATGATGCTGGTAATATTAGCAATGTAAGAACTGCAGTTTAATTACACACCTTTATTACTGACAGTAACCAGAGTGAGAAACTTGGTGTGAAATTTTAAGAAACTCCAGATTGACCAATGGAGCAAGTTTTAAAATAGGATTATTGTTTGACTACAGTGATGGGAAAGAACAGCTGGGGACAGCAAGGTAAACTTTGTGTATTATTAAAATGATCTGTTGACAGAGAATGTTAATAGTGATACTTCCATCTGCCACATCAACTTTTTGTCTGCTGCTTGAAAAATTGCGACAGACGAGGAACAAAGAATTCATGATATATCATCTATTGTACTTTAAAAACATTTCTGAAAATTACTGCCCTTCTGTGGTGAAAATGAAATTCTTTCAATTCTAAGTTAATGAGAATATGGTTAGGAGGGTTTACAGTGATTGCCAACAGAAAATTTTTTTTTTTTTTTGTAGACCAGAATGCAGGAGAAACCAAGACAAACCTGGAAAGCTTGGAGGGACTCATTGTGGGGATGAGGCACATCTCTTGCAGTCATTGCTCCATACATATTTCAGAGGTTATGGAGAAACTTAGTATTATGTGCTGTATTCACACCAACAGCTATAGTGATTTGTTTTTGTTTACTCTTTCATCTTTTGGGTTTACCAAGCATTTCTGAAAAAGATCATTGCAAGTGGAAAAGAAGTTTTAAATTTATATCTCAGCATCTCTATTTTCTAATAGTTCAGCTTTCTTATATTCCAAAAGGTTTCTATTTTTTTTTTTATCCTAAGGAATTTGCTATCAAGTTTAAACTTGCCCATTTTCAACCAGCAAACAGTACTGCAGTTGGTAGAGAAGTGTTTGGAGGTTGTGAGATAATTTGTTTGACTCAATTTGAGCAAGTATTAGAGAACTTTTCTAGTGATCACTTTGAAGCATTGAAATAGTGGCACTTTCCAAAATCTGTAGGCCCTCCTGTCCTGTTCATCCTTCTCTTTCAGTGAGGGTAGGCTCATTCTGAAAGAATCGATTTCTTTTCCACTGTTTTAAAGCTTGGGCTTCAAAAACCAGTTGTTGCTGCTCATTGTACAGACTAATTCTGCATATGGATAAACTCTTGAATAGAGAAAGCCAGGACGTGAGTCCAGTGCTGAAGGGCTTTACCTTGCAAAGACCAGTTTTGTGGTTTCTCCTCCTCCTTGGCCTGATGCCATCTGCCAAGGTGAATGCGAGGGGGAGAGACGGAAGGGGAGCTGATCACACCGTGCAGGTGTGCGGCTTAACAAGGGAAGGCCACACAAACCAGCGGGCTTTGTGTTAGCTCCAGGCGGCTGAGCACGGCCTGTTTGCCGAGGGCTTCCGAGCCCCAGCCGGCCCCACACCTGCGGGTCCTGCCCAGAGGAGCGCCAGGTTCTTGTCGTTCCGTCAGCCCAGTGCCAAACCACAACAGCTGTACCAGGCGATGGCAGGAAGGAGGAACTAAACTTTTCTTCCGGGAATTGGTCTCCGCTTAGTTTCAAAACAGAGAACGTGTTGTGCCCCATGTACTTCTGTGCAAACTTGGGGCAGTTTTGCTCACGCTTGTCTTCTGTGGGTATTCACGAAACAGCTGGAGTGTGCACAAGAGCAGCTGAACCGGAGTCACGCCCCGGGGCCGGCACGGTGGCCTTTCTGCAGAGGGTCTGTGGGCTGCTGCCCGGGCCCAGCGGAAGGTTCCAGCCCGTATCCCGCAGCCGCACAACTCCGCCGTGCACCGGCACCAGCGACTTGCGGCCCCGCCCGCGCGCCCGCCCCTTCGCGGCACCCGTAGGAGCGCGCGGCGGCCCCGCCCGCCGCTCTCGGGATTTAACGGCCGGGGCCGCTCGGCCGCGCTGTCTCCGGCACCGCTGCAGCACCGCCGAGATGGCGTCCACCAGCCGGTACGGGGGCGGCCTGGGCACGGGGGGCCCGAGGGAGGAGCGGGAGCGGCACACACAGAAGATGTCGCTCCCGTCCGCGGCACACGCAGAAGATGGCCGCGTCGCCCTCGCTGCCGCCTGGGGACTGACCGGCGGCCATTGCCGCCGGTGCCCGGCCCCGGTGCCGCCGTTTTAGCGCGGCTCTCGCGGTGCACGGCGCACCGGCCCCTCTCCGGTGTCCTGTCTGTCGGGGCCGCTCCTGGGGCGGCGGGCGGCCGGGCCTCAGGGCCCCCGCGCCTGTTTGTGCGGGCCGGGCGGCCCCCGGCTGAGCGGCCTCTCAGGGGCCGAGCGGCCTCTCAGGGGCCCAGCTCGCCGCTTTTGCGTCTTCGTGTCGCTATTGCTGGGCAGCGCTCCGAGGAGACGCTGAGGTTTTTGGGGGATTTATGACCTGAGTGTGGGGCTCCTTGTCAGCGACAGCTCAGTGCGAATGGCGACCCGGCCTGATTCGTCCCCCGAGCGCAACTCTGGTATGGCGTGGCCTGGCCGGGCCGTGCCCTGAGGGCCTGAGGTGGTACCGAGCTAGTCCCGCCGTGTCCCTCGGCCGGACACCGCCTGGAGCGGCCCCCGTGTCCCTCCCGTCAGCACCGCCGTGAGCCGAGGTGCACCTCCCTGGCCTGGCTCCGCCTTATCGGGGCCTGGAAACTGCTTTTAGGCTCCCACCCTAAATCCCTGCCGCCACCAGTCAGTGACTAGACGGGTTTCGGGCTCTGAATTCTTTTCTCCTGGAGACGTACCGAGTTTTTCTTTCTAGTCAGAAAGGCCCGCGGAGCAGAGTGGAGTGACTCTGTAACTCCTGCTAAACCTGTCGTAGGATCTAGGAAGTGCTTCCGAGTAGTCTTGCTGCAGCTCGGGAGTAATTTGCTGAGATAACTTGACACAGGTGCCATGCGTTTTCCTTTGGTGTAGGTGGCTTAGTAAATTGAACCCATTGCAAGGAGTACAGTATATATGTGCAGATAAACCGAGTTAAATTGGGCTGAGAAGACAAGTTTTTGCAATGTTTTATGAAGGTAACGTCTGAAACAAAACGCTTGGTATTCTTTGAGGTGTCTGGATTTTTTTTTTCCTTTTGCTTGGTGTGTTACTGCCTTTTGTGTAATGCCAAATGTCAGACGATTGTGAATGCTTTGTCAACAGTGTTGTCATATGAAGCTTCTGTCTGGGAATAGAAGGAAAGTAATTTAAAGAGCTTTAATGTAGCGTTTTGAACATAATTTACGTCTGAAGATCTTGCGTTGACGTGCTTTCTGGAGGTTTTAATGTTAATAGTTATGTTGATTTGCAGTTTTGGTTTCAAGTTGCAGACATTCTTGTGGACAGTTAGTGGATTCAAATGTTTGGGTTGTTTCTATTCTAGACTCATCAGAAATATCTAAAAAATGAAAATTAAGGTGGGAAGTATAGGTTAGGCTGAAATAATGGCAGAAATAATAGTGGAAAATGGGGTAACAGTAATTCTATTTGGAAATTTTTTACAGTTTAAAGGATTACAAATTTTTTTTAGGTTTAATCAGATGGAGGTTAGTAATGAAAACCTTTTTGGAGTCATCTTCTCTATTCTTGTGCTTTTAAGCTTGAGCAAAATGGCTTTGTGGAATACGTGGATCCCAATTATAAACACCTTTTACTCCAATTTTGAAATAATTTGATTTAGTAAAATTACTGAACAGTTGTTAATATGAAGTGTTTACTTTTAAAACGTTTGGTTAGAAACAATTGGTTGTTACTTTAGTGAGTAACTAAAAGCTCTTGTATTTAATAATGCTACTGCTTTATTGGAAGTTGTAATTCTTGAAGATCCATGGGTGTGAAAGAGGTCCCTGTTATCAGAACTTCTTGTCATGTAATTGTCTTATGAGCTGATTATTTTTTGTTAAGATCTCACTCTTAATTGCTTAGTTTGAAATTTAATTTATTCTTCAAATACTTTAAAATAAACCAGTGTTTAAATTGGGAATTTTCTAAGCATACATGTTGTATGTGCACTGCTTCCTGAGTTAAGGACCTGGTAAATAATACTGTTGTGAGTAGGACTGAAAATGCTCATTTGGAATGAAGAAGTCACCTTCTTGGGAAACTTCATTTAGCAGTAGTCTGTGAGTTATGCTGCATTTAATCAAGTCTGTTGTGTAGATTTTTGATGTTTTGATTTGAAGTGATTTTGGTGCAAGACATATTACAAGAAAGTTGGTATTTAAGGTGATCTGAAGTCTTGATTGTCAAATGCAGTGTTATAACATTTAAATAAAAAGTGCAGCTCAGGTAATCAAGTTAATGTTCTATAATGTAGATCATTAAATGCTATGTTATTGAAGTGTTTCTATCAGCAAGGAACTCTTTTGCTTTTAAAATGCGATCTGCTTGTTTAATAATAATGAATACTTCTCATTTGTTTCTTAGTTTGGATGTACTTCCAAGGGTGACCTGCCCAAATCATCCAGATTCCATTTTAGTGGAGGATTACAGAGCTGGTGATATGATTTGTTCTGAGTGTGGGCTAGTAGTAGGTAAGTAGTTATTCATATTTTTATAAACTACCATGTAACCTAAATGGTGCATGTGTAGCTTTGTGCTCTCTTGATGCCCAAGTGTGAGTGGTAGATTTGATTTTTTTTTTTCTTTTTGTGTGGGGCTTAATTTTTTTGTGATTGTCCATTTGCTAAAAGCTTACTGTTTTGAATAGCCTGTCTTCTGATAACTTCTTGCCCTGTGAAAAGAATCAAACTTTCTTTATAAAGAGACTGAAAGTTTAAAATATGTTGTAATGTGAAGTATTGTGCTGTCCAGTATTCTGTCTTTAATCATGACTCTTCTTTGACTCAGAAAAGTATAAGAGATGTTATAAAAGCTCTCTGTGAAATAACTTGCTTACAAGAAAAAAACCCAACACAACGCAAAACCAAACCCCAACCAACCTCAGTTTCCCAGTAGCTAGAGGTTATCTTCTGCCCTGAAAGATTTATCTTCATATGGTTGCCAGCATGTGTGTTTGGTAATCATTTCTTCCAAGGCTTTTAAGATTGGCCGAAGTTTCCCCACTGGAATAATGTGTGGTTCTTTTACTTCATTTGTGTAGCACCAGCTTCTACAGACTAAACTGTAGTTCTAAGTATAATTGAATATTTAAAATGAAAGGACTGTTAGGCATTGTCTTTTGTTTGAATGAGAAAGAGGAAGTTTTCATAGAACCTGCTGTATATACATTTTGATGTATCTTTTTTAGGGTGAGCATCTTAGGTGCACCTTACTGTCTTTATTCCTTTTATCATGGGAAACTTGCCATGCTTCTGTTATGATAGTCCTTTAAACTCCATTGATTTCTGTTAGTTTTTTTAGGCCATTAAGTGAAAAAAACCTCCTTGAGGATGCATGTTTGGGTGATTCATTCAGTGGTGCTAAATATTTCAAATACTTTATTTCCCTCTTTCCTAGACTGTGGTGGTTTTGTTTTGCCTTGCTAAATTTAAAAATTTTCATAAAAAGCTGAAAGTTAAGGGATTTATGGTGAAGATAGTGTACTAATTTAGGCAAGCAACTAAAATGTCTTTTTATGCAAAAGCAAACTTCTACGTAAATTGTTAAATTAATGTGAAAATATTTAAACTTGAGTACCAGTTTCCTTTAAAATTATGGAACCATTTAAAACCTCTAAAGGAAGGGTTATAACTGCTTTGTTAAAAAGAAGGGCTGGTTTAAATTGCATAAATTCTGATAAAGGTCAATGAATCAGACTAAATTTGCTGCTTAAAAAAATCAAATACCCATAGCAATATTTTCTACTGAAATATGATAGTAAGCTTTTAGATTACTGCTTAAAAGTAGTTTGGTGTGTGTTCAGCTTTTTGCATCGGTGTCATAGAGATTAAGCAAAAGTTTAGAAAAGCCCATCTTAATTGATTCATCACTTTTAAGATAGTTCTGGTGTTGAGAGAAGAGGAGAAGCTTTTTCTTCATAAATCTAACTTTTTTGAACTTGGAATTTGCCAGAAGTCTCACTTCACGTACCTTCTGTTACCTAGTCATAAAGAATTCTCGCCTGAAGAGTTTATCCTTTGCTTTTTCTGAGTTAATAGCACTGGTGAATTCTTTAGTTCAAAATGTTAGCATTTTCAATGAGCAGGATCATTAGACTATTAATAGAAACTTTCTGAATTGAATTTTTAGTATGTGTTTGTAATAGTCTTAGTGCAGTTTACTGCCAACATTACTGGTAGGATAAAAAATGTTTTTTAGGTAAGCATTTTTGTGGATTTGTCACCAAAAGGCTTTAACAGCGTTGTGCTGATTGTTCTCATTCTGTGCTGCATTCCTTCATCTGTTTAGCTTACCTCAGTGTCCAGTTCCTTAGCCAGGGTATCCAGCAGGTAATTGGAAAACCAATGAAATAGGATGACGATAAGTAACTGAAGAGCAGGTGACCAAAGAGATGTGTGAGCACTAAATGTTTTCTCACCTGGTCTGATAAGAAATTTAGAGAAGGTGTAAACCAGATCCAATCCTTGGTGCCTGTTTTATGGAGATGCTTGTGAAGTAGGGATGTTTTAAAGGAGTGAAGACAAAATTTAGTTTTTATGTGTTCCAAATGCAGCTTTTCTGTATTTGTTGCAGATTCCATGAGGCACGTTCCCCTTAAGAGAGTAACAATTTCATTTCCTGTTTTTACATAGAGAAGTTTTGTTTTAGGGCTTGCATGCGTCATGATGACATGTGAGCAGAGCCCACTGAAAATATATTTTGGGATGGACTAAAAGTTACTGAGATCTTTCAGTGAAGGGGATCATTTAGAAGAGTGACCCTCCAGCCCCAATGCAAAAATCAAAATGCTGTGTAGCCAAAAAAGTGCTACAGGTTTGTTTAAAAATACTGATTTTTGGTGTCTGCAGAGCACTGCTGGTGTAAATGGTAAATGCTGAATTTGTGCTCTTACTTTACTGCTGTAAAATACATACTGGTGTGACTTCACTGATTTTTTTTTTTTTTTTTTTTTTTGTGTGTGTGCAGTTTAGCTGTAGACAGAGCTAATAGTCTTTGACTTAAATAAGAGTATTTGCGTTTGATGTTTTGCTTGCTTGCTATGGTAAAGTGTTGAAGTTGCTTATTTATGGAAAGAGTGTAGTAATATTATGTGTAGAACTGTGTTGTAGGATAAAATAGCTGCTATATAGATAGTTTTCAGGTTTGTAATCAATTTTCTGGGAATAGATTAAATGAGTATTACTGTAAATGAGCTTGCATTTATCAGGTCTGCAGTTGAAAGGGTAAAGCAATAGAAAATTTTGGGGGAACAGGAGGCCAGGAGAAGGAGGAGCTGATGTCTTTATCAAGTGAATTCTGTATTTTAGGCAGAGCTGGATGTTGCAAGTACTACTTTTTTGAGAAAGATTTTTTTTTTTACTAGAGTTGTTTTCTACTTAGAGGTTTTATTCTTAGTAAGTTTTAATTTAAGTTGAATCTGGTGTGCTGGGGTTTTTTGCACAGTATTTTCCACGTGTTCTAAATAAACTGGTGTTTTGCTGTGCAATATTGAAATAATCTTGTAATGTCGTTATGACTGAAGCTGGTGTTGAGTGTATTATTGTTTTAAAATACTGCTTCATTCTACTCAAACCTCTCACCTGCCTTTTCATTATTACCTTTCGTGGGTTAGTTTGTGTTCTGTCTTTTCATGTTATTTCCAATTTGTTAACTTTTCCTTCTGCTAAGTGCTTTTTCTTGAAAGGCACTTGGAGACCTGAATTACAGTTATCCATAGAATTTTGATGTTAGTCTGGATTGACATGCATTTGAGGCTTTACAACTCTGTCCAGGTTTATTTGCTGTGACAAGAATTGTGTTTTATTATCCCTACCTTTCTCCAATCATTCTAAGCTATGTGCTACAGTAAGGGTTCATGGGCTGGTGGGAGAGTTCATGGACAGAGTTTTTAGGGCTTAGTTCTGTGTTCATTTAAAAGGTTCACCATATCTCATTCTCCAGACAGAGTTGGTGAGGAGGAAAGCATGTTGTTCAGGAACAGAAGGCTAGTAAATCCTCTTTCTTGACAGGCAAATATTTTACTTACTACCTTATAGGCAGTAAAAAAGGCTGGCCATCACCTGATATGCCAGAAGGCGCTGAAGAAAGCAGAGTGAAAGTAGAAGACAAAGCACTGAATTTTCTTGATGTAGCAAGGTGTTGATGTGAATTTCAGAGGATAAGAACAAGTCCAGTGGCGTGTTCTGCTGTGTACTCAGGTTAGGAATACCTTTCTAAGGAATGCTTTCTAAGGCATTCATTAAACTTCTGTATAGATAGCGTCATTAAATGTTGTTGTAGTATGCAGGAATTAAGCAGTGAGGACTTTATTTGCAGTGTGTAGTAAGTGATTTTCTCTAATTGGTTAGCTCTGTCTGTTTCAGTAGGCAGGTGTGGCTGAGAGGAACAGTGCTCTTGGATGGATCTGTTTTGGGCAGCCTTCAGTAAAAAAGCAGAAGTTTGCAGCTGATGAGGATCTTTGGACATGTATCAGCTCATTAAAGCTTTGAATCAGATTATGACCAATATTCAGACGTTTATGCCATGGTCTCTATATTCCTCGGTATTCAGTTGAAGAATTTTAGGGAAAAATATTCAATAGCCTGTGGTCAGCAGTAAGGCTGTTACAAAAATCTGTCTGAGGACTTGTTGGCTGATACTTCTGTCAAGTTTGAGGTCGAAATGGTGCATTGTAAATTCAAGTGTAGCCCATGAAGAATAGATAAGATTTGACTATACTACAGGTGTGTTTTTTTTTTTTCTTGGCAGTATAATAGACAAGTAGGAAGGGGTTTCACAATTGCCTCTGAACTGAGCAGTTTGTTATTTGGGATGTCTTTCATTAGGGATAAGATTGATTGCTTCTTTATAGCTGCTTATTTTTTCAGAAAACCAAAGAAATTTTTTTTTTGTTTTTCAGCTGTTTGTGGTATCCAGTAAGTGGGGAAAGTACTTAGGTACTTCTGACTTGGATCCAGTAGGGGGCAGTTACATCCATAGGGAAAAAGCTTTTAAAATTGAGGTGTATGTTCAGGTTTACTCGTTTTTGCAAGTATCATCAATCTTTAAAAGTAAAATATGAATTCTTAATTCGAAGTATTGCTTAAAAAAGTAGGCAAAAATCTTTATATATGGATGTGTATTAGCAGCCTTTACAAGTATGGTGTCCAGACTACTAAAAAGTGTCTGACAAAAGTTGGTCCTTGCAGAAAGACTCTTTGCATTCAGAGGAAAGGTAATTATAAAGGATACTGATGCTTGAAGACATTCTGACTAGTTGACTCTTGCATGGGCATTCATGGCTATTTTATACAGGAAATTTATAATATGAAGAAATTTGCTTTTCTCAGCCAGCATTTCAAATAGTCTGTTTTAATTCTAACCGTTTTTAGCTTTAAAGGCAAAGGGTGATGCTTCTAGGTGTCTGGAAGTAATGCTTGTAAGAGTGGAAACAGACTTTATATGTTAAAAGTTAGCATATTTTGTCGGGCTTTGTAATAAGCACTGCTCTTAGAATGAAATTTCCTGGAGGATGGAGGAGGCTTTCTAGTTAGTGGGTTTTTGACTGGTGACCAAAGGTATTTGAGGGCCACTAATGCTTCTATTAGGGGAAGTACTAGATTTTCTAGTAAGTAACAGTAACATTTTGAATCATCCTATTTAGAGAATGGTTCTTAACTTGCTTCCTTACCAAGCTGACAAGGTGGTTAGGCAAATAAGGGCTAGAAACAGTCTGAACTCTTCGGATGGAAAAAGAGCTCAAATTTTGTGATGTAAGGTAGAATAGGCACAACATTTTTAATTGACAGTCTGTAGTTTGGAGCATTCTTCACAAGTATTTGAGCAGTTAATCTTTTAAAGGCCTCAAGTCCTGGGGAGGTATAACTTCAGCTGACCAGACTTGTCCACCTGATCATTTAACAGTTTTGTTCTCATTTGCTTCCTCCAAAATTATTATGCAAGCTGATGGCTTAGGAAGCCTGTAAGTCCTTTTAGATTTGTCATCGGTTTGATTTGCAGGAGCTGCTAAGCCTTTGTTCTTGTAGCAGTCATTTGCCTGCGGTGCTGTACTGTCTCTTTCAATCCATAGTTGACTTTTGGTACTAGTGTGATGCTGTTGATGTCTGGCAACTAGTTAAAATCATCTGTGGCTTTTTTGTGTGTTTGCTTGTGGGGTTTTGATGTTTTGTTTAGCATCTGAAAGCCTGCTTTAGTTATTTTAACTGTCTTGTGAATAGACTGGTGTTGCTGGTTGTGATGATAAATTTGTGGTAGTGACAATTCATGGAAAACAAGATAACTTTTGCAAAGAATACTAATGTCTTACTAAAGGCTGGAAATTTTGTAGAAAAAGTGGTGACTCTAAAATTGTGTTCATTTCTTTTTTCCCCTCCCCTTGAGTTTATTCTTTGGTAGCATTTAATACATCTTAATAGAAGTTCTAAAGCTGAAGAGTGGAAAAAAGCTTGCGTGCTACCAGATGGGGCAGTATGTAAGCTAATAAATAGAATGTGGAGTAGATACATGGAGTACTGTGTCTAGCTCTGGGCTTCTCTGTACCAGGAAGAGAGAGACCTGCTGGAGCAAGTCCAGCAGAAGGTTGCAAAAGTGATTTAGGAGTTAGGAGAGGCTGAGAGCTGAAGCTTAATCTGACTGTTCAGCCTGGCTCTGTGCAGTTTCATGTCTTCATGATTCTCCCCAGCTTGTAGTCTGCTCCTTAGCTTTTTCACTGTAGTTTGTCACAGCACCTCCTTACTCTGCTTAATAAGGAGCTGACTGAAACTTAAGTGTAATCATATATATATATACATACATAC
>WAAE01031316.1:0-24639 GCA_013400495.1 Nicator chloris | reverse complement strand
CAGTGGGCATTCAGGGAGCCAGCACAGCTCCGATAGAGCCAGACAGGATGCATGTGCAAGGCTTTGTAAGTGACCACATTGGCAGGAGGTACAACATTATGCACCTCATGAAGGACATGGAGAGCAGAACCCTGCTCTATGCTTCCCAAAGTTTGTCAGCAGGAAGCTGACAAAAGCCGCCTCTGTGTCAACAAGATCAGATTGCTGTCAACAAATTGACACAAATCATCAATGTGGTACCAATGCTCACCATTGCAGCCACCACTGAACGACCACAGCAGGTGTCTGAACTCAGATATCTTTTCCCAGGCCTGGCCACTGAATTTGTATGGGCAATTTTCCCTTTGTGGGACAGACTTTGCCAAGAAAATTCTGTACCTGCGACCTGAACTCACTGAAGATTTAGTTAGTCAATAAATGTATCTTATTTTTCAAGTAATAAAAGATGACAGGGCAGGGTCTTGAACTTCAGTCTCTATAGCCATGATAAGCATCTTCACTACCACTTACTCCAAGTGCTAGAAAGTATTTTTCTGTTATTTAGGAGATATTTCTTTAATGGTTAAACAAAAGATGTCCCATTAAAAAAAAAGGTATTTCCCAAAGAAAATAAGAAGGTGATCTCTCTGGGAACTCCCAACCACTTCTCAATGTTTTTTTGCAATCACACCAAGATTACTTGTTACAATCACAGAAAGCATGAGCTGATGCACACTGTGGGAGAAAAGGAATTGAAAATAACTTCTAATACTTACGTGGGCCAGCTAAGGAATGTAATGAATAAAGTGCAGGAAGAATCACCTCTTCTTTCTCTGGAAACTCTTTAAATACTTTCAGTATGATCATATGATCTTTGCTTTCAACAAATTCAGTCAGCTGCTCTTCTGGAACTAAATTGAAAGGCAAGAGATACAGTATGTCTTGAGGAAATAATTCTTATCCTGGTACATCATGAGAAAAGACAACTGTTTTTATCAAGTTTCTTTATTTTCTATGTTTCAAAGAAAGTAAAGTATTCTCCTTTCTTCACTAAAAAAATTTAGTTTAAAGTTTTTTAACTAAATGGTTATGGATTTTTAAATTAAAAATCCAAGCTACTTTATAAATACCTTTTTCTAGCTTACACTTTATGTAAGAGAGTTCTGACTTTTAGATGCTTCCTTGTGAATCTGTATTTTAGAAGTCTTTTAGCTTTTTTCAGAGAATAGTAGTTCAAACCAAGTTTCCACAGATAGCCCAAACCAAGCCAGTATATACATGAGGGAAAAGTTAAGCATACAGTGAAAAAAACCCTTAAAAATTAGGGAATGTCATTTCACATACTCTGATTTTATTTAATTTTTCTTTTTTCTTTATAATGGACTATTCTCCACAAAGCTATGTTTTAATAATATCTTACCTTAATGGCTTAAGGTTTTTCCCTTCCTGGCCCGTTATTCATACTGACATAACTGTGTGGTTGTGCAATGAACCAGATAAGGGAAATGACCCAGGATGAGAAACAGCACCTTTTAAATTTCACAAGCAGAAGTGTTTTCTGAATCTGATTCAAGATAAGGTTATGCAAACATCCATGTAACAAAAACTGACAAGGTGGGTCAGAGTAAAGAAAACGAGGCAGGAGCAGCCTAAGAACTTGTCACATTGGTGCTATCATCAAGACGAAGGTATGCAGGTCTGTACCTGCAGCCAGATCTGTCACTTACAAAAAACATGATGAGAAAACATAAGAAGTTCCGACTTTTGTGGAGACTGAAGAGAAAATTTAGCAAGGCGAAAGTATTTAGGGACAGGAACAGGAAAAGGAACAGAGAAGATAATTCCAAGCATACATGTGGGAGAAAGACTTAAAAAAACAATATAGAATGGTGCCAAAAAGAACCAATCTGAAGAACTGAAGACTATCTTCAAAGCCAAGGAGTACAGCAGAGCAATAGCACTTCTCAGTATTTATTTTGAAACAAGAAACTCAGTTCAAAGCAAGGGGACTACAACAAGGGGACTTCTGGCCGTAACATGCACATCTCCTGAGATTTCTGTAAAAGTTCAATACATGGGGACTTCATTTTTCAGAATAAATGCAAATATTGTATGGACACATGATCATCTTTTAGCATTGACAGGGTAAAAAGCAGAATCAAGTATTTTTCTGAAGTAAAAACATTTTCTTGATTTTAGAACTGTTCATGTTACTAAAATTTACCAGTCTTAAAACACACAATCCTGGTTTTGAGAAGTAAAATCAAATGTCACTATTCCTTATTCCAGCTACTGACCAATGTTAAATCCAATCTTTTCTGTTAACTCTGGAGTTAGAAAAGAAGGGACATTATGATTTTTTTTTAAAGATGTCATATTCATTGCTCTAATTTACAGAATTTGTGATATTGCTTGGAAAGTCTGTTTTGTGCTAGCTCATTTAAGAACAGAAATAATTCACAAACCCATCTAGAATGCAAAAGTTCATTTATTGCATTTAAATTAATATCTGCCATCCCTCACAATCTATACATGTTTCTAATGTCATAAACTACAAGATAAAATACCTTTCTCAAAAAGTTTGTGTAACGCTTTACATCCATGCTGCTGGATCTCTTCATTTTTAGGGAAGGTGTGCATGGCATTAAATACCAAGGAAAACACATCCACCTCTTCTTCCAAGAGCAGGAAAGCAATTATATCTGAACAGCAGAAAAGATCACATGTTGCACTGATTATTTCTCAACATTTTAATTAAAATACCATAAAATCCAAAATTCTTTAATACTGTCCCTTAAGTTTACTCTGACAGTTCAAATCCAGCTTTGTGTAAACGACGACAAAGTTATATCTTAAGGTAGCATTTTACAATAGTACTGATGTTCTAAAACTTTACCACCAAAAGACTGTTCATACCTACCTAGTAAAAAAGGTACAAAATAGTACTCTTATTATTTTGTATACAAATACAAATGACAAGTGGCTTCATGGAATAAAACAGAGAGAAAAATCCAGTCTGCCATGTACAGTCACACGCTTCATATCAGCTCTGCGTTTTAAAGGTTTAGACAAAATAGGAAGGTAAAGCACACAATACCTGACATGAGGAGTAGATTTAATGCTTTTAGTCCTATTACTGAAAGATTTATATTTCCTTTGTGGACTGTAAGCATTTTAAGAATCTGCCTAAAAATTAAAGACAAAAAAAGGGAAAAAAGAGTTATAGCTAAGAAATATTGACCCACACAAATTTTTATCAAACATTTACTTTGAAAACAGAAGTAGTTACAGAAATCAGCAAAACCTTAAAAAGCTCTCAAAAAATTCTAAAAAACCCTTTTATTTCAGTTTGTATTTTTTCAAGTTACCAATGAAGTAATATTGGAGTTTCAACTATGATCATAGTTCATTAAAATACTGACATATAATTTATCCAATTTACTTTAATTTTTAATCAGTTATATAAATTAATTACACAGGGTTATTTAGGTGGTTACTCTCCACAGCACTGGTCTGTGGAGCACCACGGAGTGTGGACAGCACAGCACTGCTCTGCTTGCAGCAAGAGCTCAGTTACACTGAACAACCAAGGGTTTGGTGGAAGAGAAGCAGCAATTTCCCAGCTGGAGAACTTGAACAGCACCTTGATGAACTCTACACTACGTGTCAGCCCTGCAGCACTTACATGATGCTGGACAAATCACTAAAAAGAAACATTTCCTAGACTGCCAGTTGTACACTCTAGTTCCTGTAAGTCTGTTCCAACTTGTTAAACAGAGAGAGCCAAACAATGCCAAGTACTGCAAAATTCAGGTTGTGTATCAAACTGGGCACTTAAAAATCAGTAGATATTTTTAACATACTTTACTCAAACACTATTTTGAAATAGTGACTAAAAATCGGTAACACCTCTTCAAAAAAATAAAATTTTAAAAACATTGATATCACACTGAATGAAGCAATCTCAAAATGAGGGGGGAACTGTAATTAAAAACTAAATTAAAACACACAGAAAAGCTAAAGAAACTTCCTTTTTTCACTTTATTTTAGAGAGCTTGATTCTGCAATTTTAATAATCTTCCAATGTGACTCTTTGCATATATAATAACTAACAAGAATAGATAGTGCAGTAGTTTGTGATACTTCAAGTTGACATTCTTGACCTGTCTTGAAAAACCTAAGCAGCATTTGAAGTTTCAGCTAAGTTTCATACCCCTGTTCTGGCAGTGATGTTGTTTGCCTTGTTGAAGTCTAAATTTATAAGCTGGAATGAAAGTATCACTGATTTCCCTTCATACTGAGATGCTGCTAGTTTCTCTCTCCTCTGTTGTAGCACTAGTGTTGTAGCTATGATGACCAAAGTAGACACGAGAGGCAAAATCTGATGAGAGGTATAACATCAGTTATAGGTATAACATCAATTTTCTAAATTTACCTTTAGAGAATTCCCTCCCATATATCCTCCCATTTCAAGGATAACCAAGAAGAAGGATGTAAACCTTTCTAAACTTCTGCTGCTGCAGGAAAGTTTAACATAAGAGATTACAAAACATCTCATGAAGTCTTTTTAAGCTTGTGGAGAAAATGCAAATACACTGAAGGAAATTCTCTTCACAGTGATAGTGACTATTTAATTATTTATTACACTGTCAAAAACCCCTAAATCAATATCAAACTAGCATTTATAAACATAACTGCAGTGTAGTCAAATTTGATCATAGCTGAGAGACACAAGAAAGAAATGCTTTTTTGAGTTTAATATTCCTATTCTCCTAAAATAGTTACACACACAAAAGGGAAAATCTCCTGCAAAAAAAAAAAATGACCTTTCCTTCTCTATTGTAACTGTTTCCTGCCTTGCTGTAAACAGCATGTATTCATTATGGGGTTGATTCACTGCAATGCTAGTACAATCCATGTTCAAGGAACATGAGACATCATTTAGCTGGCTTGCTCTGCTGTGGCACTGACAGAAATGCCTGAGCCCACTCCCCCACTAAGTCTCTCCTCAGCAAGGAAAACCATCAACATGCCAGACAGGGATACACAGTTGGCTAAAATATTGGTGCTGAGAAGGAATAATGTACAGCAATGCTATCATCAGATCTTTAGTGAAGTTTGAGTTTGAAAAGGATGCTTTGTCAACTGCACACACTGTGTGGGTGCTGAGGAGGCTGTGAGAAAGATCAGTGTCAGAAAGCAATTTTTCTGGGACCTGAGCATGAGCAGCAGTATCTCCAGCTCTTAGGATAACTTTCAGTCAATTTACAAGCTTTTAAGCTGCCAAAGAAATTGTAACTAGCATGTGCAGCTTCAGCTCAGTTACTTCTTGCCCATGGAAAGCAACCCAAATCACTTTTGCTTTCCAACAAAAACTGCCAACACATCTTTCATGGGAGTTCATTCCCGTACTGACCATATATTCTAGCCACTATAAAACAAATAAACAAATCTCCACAAAATCAAAATGCATCTTCATGCTATTTTTCAATAGCAACCTTTCCAAGGAAGGGAGTGGTGAGGACTATGGAGGCAGATTCATGGGGTTATAAGGCTGTAAGTGTTTGCTGCTGTCAGTGCTTGCAGCCCTGAAGGCAGCAATCTGTCCAAGAGTGAGAATACCTAACCAAGCCCCCAGATCAACTCCCATGTGCATCCTGCCTACACCTACAAGTAGCATTTGTGCTATTGGGCAACAATTCAGCCAGCCTATGTGAGGGTTCATGCCATCTAACCACAGACATCCAGAAAACACTTGCTTAGGCTTCCTTTGACAGCTGATGGATGAGAGCTGAGCAAGTCCAAACCACAACTTGTTCCATTTACTAAAAAGACAGAACAAACCATCCCTTCTAAAGACAATTGTATCCACTGAATTCACAGATAGTCGAGGTGATCAGTGTAAATACTTACCTTTAAGACAATAATAACAGGTGTGACAAACCTCCTCTTCTGGATTTACACTACTTTAGGTTTGTGGATATAATTCCTCACATTTGAAAAAACACACATGAACATTGAGGTAACACTGCCTCTGCCAAAAAGGTTACTTAGGATTTTTTTTTTTTCCATATGTAAGTGGCATTTCCTATATTTCGATTTGGGCCCTTTGCTTCTTGTTCTGTCACTGAGTGTCACTAAAAAAGGTCTGACTCAATCTCCTTTATTTTCTGCATTAGGTATTTAAAAACACAGGTAAGATCCCTGTTCATGTGTGTCACATTCTGAAGGCTGAAGAAATACACAAAAAAGTTGATGTAATACTTTTATATATTTCACTGCATATATATGCTGCCAAAATGACCAAGCATTCTGGCAGACTCTGCACACAAAATACTTACTGGTGAACACCCAGTACTTCCCAGTCCTTCCCAACATCCTTAGGAGCTAGGTTTTGTAGAGTACTTGGACAAATTTCTATTAATTTACAAAGAAGTGACCAGCCCATCTGTAAAACAAAAATGTAGGTATTTTAGAATAGATATTCTGCTGGGAACGTCTACATTGTCTTCTAATATCCTTGGCATTTTCAAGATAGCCGTTCTGTCACCTAGCTAAATCAGTAAGGGAAAATTAATTAACACAAGACAAATGGCATGGAAAGTTAAAAGATAGAAGTTGAACATATGCTAATGACTCTGATTGCATTGCTTGCAGGAACACATCACTCTCAATCTGCTTCAGCACTGCTTGAGGATAAAGAGCACAGAGTTAAATGAGCTGCTGACAGACAGAAACATATGATGTGATCCATAGTATGTTATGACTGGCCAGGGAAAACACCTGCACTATTACAGGTGGTTCAGCTTTAATGAGAAATGTGTGTTTTCATAAGAATTTGCCATTTAATTGCAAATTGTAAGGATAAAGTATAGGTTTTTAAAGGTCTTCAATGTTTTAAATGAGGATGAGAAACAAACAAGTACCATACATTTCATATTCTTGCCATCAACCCTCACTACTGTGTGCTTTCAAAATGCAACTAAGGCAGTAGAAGTTTTGAGATCACAAGGAGTGAAAGACAACTAAACCAAATGCATTTGTTCTTAATAACTACCTGTATGCAAATTCTTTGACTTTCAAACATCTGTAATTAAGGCCAAAAGCTAAAAATGCTCCTCTTTGATCTTCTGTATTGGAGAAATCTGCTCTCTTATGAATGTTTACAGGCTGATATGACTGAATAGGCTGCAGCGAGGAAGCAGTAAGCAAAATCTGTACAAAGGAGTAACTGATGAAAGAAAATCCCTCTGTATTGAAAGAAAACTAGTGAACTGTGAAATGTCAAAAGTCAAGATGAAGCAGATTTTACAAAAAGGAATTATAAGAAGGCATGTGAGTCTCCTTGAGTCTATAATTAAATAAAACGTAGAAGCAGGCCTCTGTGCTTTAAGAATAGAGTCAAGGCAGAAGATAATATGTCACAAAGACTCTAGGCGTAACTGGATCACTTTTCCACAAAAGTTACCTAAAGCAAAGAGGTCAAGATGGGAGAGCCAACAACAGGAATGTAAACAGCTACCTCCAAAGAGTTGAACAGCAAAGTTCATATAAAGTGCATGATCACTAACCCTGCAATCAGTAAGGCTGGAGACAAAGAATTACAAGTCTAGTAGTGTAGAGTCACCCACAGGAACAGCATAAGCTTGAATCTAGACAGCTTTCCTGACAGCTTTGCAGAGTGTGCAAAAGGTGATGTAGCTCCCTGGGGACTGGAATTCCACTTTTGTCTTTCATGTACTTGGTTGGAGTGTGAGCATAGCCCATATCTCCAGTACTTTTGTTTCTGTTTCAGTTCAGATTTGCAGAGACAAATGTTTTAAGCCAATTACAACCTTAATGTCTGCAGATTGAACTTGACTATGAGCCAATTTCCATGCACTTCTCTTCCTTGGATAGCAAGCTACCTAGCCCTGCATGAGACTACAAATCACTTACTGTGGACATTCAGGATGGTCTGTGTAACTGAGGCCTAACTAAGTGCAGGTACAGTGAATAGTCTTAGTAGCCATCAGTCCAAAATGAGGATATGTAATTCCCTAATTTTCCATATTCCAAGCAAAATAGAGTTTACTGGTGACAGTCAATCAGGTACAAATTTCAAAAACATTGCAGAGGTGACTATTAATTGATGAACTGCTTATTCTTTAGAAAACATTTTATTTTAGAAGTCCCACTTTATAAGAGCATTCTAACTGTTCTTATAAAATTAAGAATCTGATGGAAATTGCTTAATTACTTTAGAAAATTCCTTTCTGTATTAACTGTTTCTGATGAATTTTATATTCCCATCGAACATTTGTATTTGGATTGTTAGGACTCCAAGTATTGACAAACTTTTATCAGAACTGTGGATCCAGAGAAGACCAATGGAAACATCTGACCTGCTGAGATGTGGTCTATTTTATAATATTAAAATCACACCCTGAGGTAACAGAGAGCTTATTAGCTGTCTGATAATTAAGTAAGAAAGCAAGGGTCTTTTAAATAACAGAAATCCTAAAGGTTACAGGGAAGGGAATTAAAGCAAACAAAGTCCTTTTAAAGCCTTAAAGAGGTCCCTACATAGAGAAACAGCTGGTAGCAGCACTGAAACTCATTGTTTTTAAGTCAGACCCTTTTGTTTCTAGCATGCAATTAATATATATTACATTAGGTCCCACCATCTATGTCAGACAATAAAGCTCTGCTGAGTGCTCTTTACTCAAGTGCACTCATATTTCGCTCTACAGTTTCACAGCTGTTCCAATCATTGCCAGAGAAACTGCAGAGAACTACCCTATTTACTTAAAGACATATATTTTACTTAGAGAAACTACTGGCTTTCCACACCAGTACCTTCCTATCTCTGAAGGAGCTTGCAGGGTTTTTGCCTGCAGTCTGACTTAGGCCAGTACTTGCAACATTGATCTACTAGGCAAATTAACCCTGTACAAGTTACTGGAACAGCAGCAACCCATGATGCTTTGTAACCAGTTAAGGAGGGGAGGTAAAGAAAATTCTCATTTCAGGTATGTCTCTGACTGTGTTTATTCCCTTATGTGAATCAAGTTTTTTACAATGCCAAAAGTAAAAGGAGGATGATTACTTATTTATTCAATAAAAAAATCATTAAAAGTGCAAAGAGACTGCACTGAAATCAGGACTTCATTACTTCACCACTGCTGTAAAGTGAGAATTTATTCACGAAGATTACAAACAAATAGCAGTGAATGAAGCAAGAAGACAGAGCTCTACATACATAGTGTGAATGTTTGTAGACATCAGAACTGAATGAGTGAAAGAAGAGCTGCCCAAGACATTTTATGAGGAATGGGATTTGAGCTTTGCACTGGCTATGAACTTCCCACTGCAACACAAACATAGTAAAGCAAAGGAGGTCCAGAACTTCTAAACTGAAACACTGAATGACTGCAAATGTAGGCAGGTAGAAGATTAATTTTAATTTTAAAATCCTGCATTAGAATGCGATATTTTAAGACAGTTAAAATGAAAATTAATCACTATCTTCCTTATGCAATTCCGAGAGTCTTGTGCTATCATTTCACACCTACTTCTTCTTGTGATTGATGTTTTATTTCCAAGTTTAGACTTCTGGGCAGAGGTTTAATAAACTGTTATATATGTAATGCGCTTTATCTTGAAAATAATTGCTGATTCATATTCCTGTATTTGTTAACAACCTGACAATCAAATAGTAAAATAAGTAAAACCTTCAGACACTGCACAAATATTTAGTCTTCAGAGAAAACTCAAGATCATTGTTATTTCAGATTAATCACTACAGAAGTACAATTTCATACTTAATCTGGATTTTGGGCTTTTGACCTCTAGCTAAAGTGTAGCAGACAGAAAAACCCCCAAATCCAAAACCTTTCAATATTTTATTACTTAAAATATTGGCATTTGCAATATAATTCATGTTTTGCCTTCCAGTTGGATTGAAAAAACCCCAAAACACTGTAACTATATAAATCGCCTTAATAATTTTTTAAAAATAATTAATAAACAAGTGAGTTGCAAAGAAATCTGGAGTTTATAAACATCCTCTATGCATAGCATAGTCAGAAATTTAATATATGCCTGCCAGGAAGGAGCTGTTTTGTATGACAAGTCTGGCAGCTGTACCATAAGTATAACATCAAACCGTGCAAGTGCCACACCTAGTCCAAATGGGCCAATGTTAAATTACAGGAGCAGGCAGGCAGAACCTTAAATTGCAGAACTTACCCTTAGCTAAGATCTTCCCCCCGCCTTTAAAAAACTGTGCTAGCACAAGTCTCAAGGATATGGCTACAAATATATGAATTCATAGTAAAAAACAGTGCTTTTAGGAAGTTTGTCTAACCATGGCAAAATTCAATATGGACACGTCAAAATTATATTAGATGACATTATTGGTAATTTAGAACCCTACATGACACACTATTCACATGGGTTAATTTTCGTTTTCTATTTCGCCTCCTTCTGCCGGTAAAAAGAGACGCAGCCAGTGGCGTCTGCAATAAGCTGGAACGCTTGTTCCCTTTAAATGCCAGCGGTGACAGCGCCCTTCTACAGCTCAGAGTACTCCACGGAGCGGCCCAGGAGACAGACAGCAAGTTAAGGAGAAACCAACAAGCGGAACAAGAACTTTTATCCCGGGAAGGGCCGCGCGCTCGCTCATCCCGCGGAGCGCAGCCGGAGCGGGGGAAGCGGCCCCGGCCCAGGCCCGCCCGGCCCCTGACCTGCTGCACGCCCGCCGCTCCCGGGTACAGATCCACCACCAGTAGCAGGGGCACGTGGACGTTTTTGCCGCTGAAGAGCCGGGGAGCTGTGGGGGAACAGAGACAGAGAGACCCCGTTAGCGACCGACGGCGGGCGGGACATGGCAGGGCAGGGCAGGGCGCTCACCGCTCTGCCGGGCCGCCAGCTCCAGCAGGTCGCTCAGGGTCTGCACCAGCGTCTCCAGCCGCTTCCTCTCCTGGACATTTTGGAGCCGGACGACCAGCTTCCTCAGGGCTTGTTCCTCCCCCTCCTCGGGGCCGCCGCTGGCCATGGCAGACCCGCTGCCCTCTCTGTGCCCATCCGCCGGTCGGCGGGACGAGCGCAGGGCTGGGCGGTGCGGGCCTCTCCCGCTGCTGCAGCCCCGCACTGCCGCCGCCCGGCCGCCGTCACCCGGCCCTCCCGAGCCGCCCCTGCCGCGGCCTCCGGCCCCTCCCACGGCGCTGCTCCATGGACACGACCAAGGACCGGCCCCTGCGGGCGGGCGGCCCCCGGTAACCCCTGGGAAACGCCCGCGGGCCTCGCGCAAGCGCCCGGCAAGCAGAACAGACCCGCGGGCAGCTCCCCCTCACAGTGAGTGACGAAACAGCTGCCCAGTAGAGCTGCCGAGCTGGGCCCGGGGCCCGCCCAGCAGTGCCGCGGTGTAAACAACGGCCTGGGTGGTGGGTTTGGGGTATGGGTTGGATGGGCTTTGGCCGGTGAGGATCTGTGACCCTGTGGGATACCCACGCTGAAGTAGTCTGTTCCTGAAAGGCTGCGCCCTGTGGAAGGGTGTGGAGTTGAGCCTTGGAAGAAGGGAGGGATGAGGTGAAGGTGTTTTAAGACTTCATTTCCATCTCTAATTGCCCTACTCTAATTTGTTTGGCAATAAACTGATTTCACCCAAGTGAGTGTTTTGCCTGTAATGGTGATTGGTAAGTGATCTCTCCTTGTCCTTATCTTGACCCATGAGCCTTCTGCTGTGTTTTCTCTCCCTCCTCTAAATAAGGAGGTGAGACAGTGGCTTTGCTGAGAAGCTGATATTCAGATGGGGTCAACCCACCATAGTCCTTTTTATCTCCTACCACATTACTCTTGCTGAAACCACAGATGTCTGAAATCTTGAGTGTATATCTTCTACTCACCTTCATAGTAAATATTGTGTAGTTGAAGTCTCTCTACTTTGTCCAGGTCGCAGCTGGCTCCAAGTCCTGGATCACTTGTAGTTCCTTCAGTAAATAATTTGTTGCAATTGTAGATTCCTGAACTAGACAGCTTGAGCCTGAGTTAATGTTTCCTCTTCTCTCCACTTAAGTTGCCAAAGAATAAAAAACTGTGCTAGTGTTTCTGAGGTTCCTGAATAAATACAGGAACTAGCTTCTAGAGATCAGGTGTCAAACACTAATCTTGTAACGTCTCCCAGGGTTCATTCCTCTGCAGGCAGCAGTTCCCTGGGGTGCTTGTTGGAGAGGATGGATGCTAGCTTCTGCTAAGTCTCTGGAAGTGTGGTAGAGTTTGACAAAAGTCTTCTGAAGCATATTAATTAAAGACAAGAGGAGAATGGAAAGAATGAGGTAGTCTTGGTAAGCATGTATACTGTAGTATTTCTGGATTTTTCTAGGAAAATCTAGTGAAGCTATCAATATATTTTCACCAGAATGAATGGGGAGAATTGGTTCAAATTCAAAGACAGTAAGTTTAGATTGAATACTAGGAAAAAATTCTTTATTGTGGGGTTGGTGAGGCACTCTAACAGGCTGCCTGGGGAAGTTATGGATGTCCCATCCCTGGGGGTGCTCAAGGCCAGGTTGGATTGGGCTCTGAGCAACCTGGTCTAGTGGAAAGTATCCTGGCCCACAGGAGGAAGGTTGGAATGAGATGATCTTCAAGGTCTCCTTCCAACCCAAACCATTGTATAATCTCTAGAAGTGGTTAGAGGTTATGGCTGAGCTGTCTTGGGTTGATGTCTGGCAGGAAAATTGAGCTCTGATAGTAAAGTATAGTTCTCTGAATGTCATTCTTATCAGAGCATGAGAAAAGGGCAAAGGACTTCACCTCTGAAGCACCTCTTAAACGTTTTTCTGCTCTGGAAGTTTCATATATTTCTGACCTCTTTCTAATGTTTCATCAATGAGTGTGGATGGCTTACCATGAAGACCACAACAAAGGGCCCCAGATCTTTAACTAATTTAAACAATTTGTTCTTTTTGTGTTGGGTCTCATTGTGTTTATTCCATGTCTTCTGTTCTCTATCAGCTGTAGTGTGTTGTGTTGTTTTATGCACATAATTTGGAAAGACTGTCCAGAGTCACAGAACTAACGGTTGGAGAAGACCTTTGAGATCATTGAGTCCAACCTGTGACTAACACCATCTTGTCAACTAGACCATGGCACTAAGTGTCACATCAAGTCTTTTCTTTTAAACACCTCCAAGGACAGAGACTCCATTTCTTTTTGGCCACAGGCTATGTTCCACGTCATACAGTCTTCTAGTTTGATATACCAATTTCCATGGCTTCATCATCCAGCGTATGATGCATATTGTTATATTTTCTTGAAATCAGTGTAATGCTATGTATGAATGGAGGCTGTATTGACCCTTACAGAAACTTTCTATGTGAACACAATATTAGATTTGAATCTACTGTAACTGTATTTTGTTTTAGCTCCATGTAGAAGTTGGTTGGGGTAGGAGCTTCTGATGGAGTAAGGCTGCAAAGGGGACTCCAAAGAAAGTGGCAAGCTGCTTGAAAACACACCAGAAAACCCACAAGAACTTTTTTTGTCGTAGTTATGGCCCTAAGGCTCATTCCCCTCCTAGGATTTGTTTTAGAAACCAGGTTGGAGCTCCAGGTTGATTTGGGTTGTAAAGGGGCCATTTTTGTCTTCTGTTCTCAGTCATCTCTAATGTTTCTCCTGAAAATAATTTTCTTGTCTTGGGCCCATTTCCCTCTCTTGGCTACATACATTTTCATGTTTGGAATAAAATTTTCTGCTTCATGTTTTAATTCAGTCTGTCCTTGATAGTAGCCATCTCTGATTGGCTTTTGCTATCAGCTGTGTGGCACGTCCCTCATTTCTTCACCCTACCTACCTTTGGTGTTGACACTGATTTAAATGTTCTATGCTGCTTATAGGGTGAGATATCGGGATACAGAGAGAGATTCTGGGTCAGCTGGGAAAGGATTGTATGTTGCAGTGTGATACAAGTAGATTTCAGAACTGAAACTTCGTCTTTTTGACAGGAGGGGGAGGCTGTGTGCAAGGAAAGACTGTAGGCTGTTGTTTCTGCGTTGCTGGGAAGGAGGGTGTTTTTCTGGAACAGTTCTTTTCCCTGGATCATTGCTAGTTCAGTTGGGCTTTTTGGGGGTGGAACTCTATCTGGATTTTCTTTCTGTTTGGTTTTGTGTGGAGGAATGTATGTGAGAATGAGTTTGGGTTTTTGTGGGGTAGGTTCTGAATGTTTTTTTGTTTGGTTTTGTCTTCCAAGGGTTTTGTTTGTCTTTTGTTGTTTTTTTTCCCTCTTCCTGCTCTCCAATTATTTTATTTGCAGTGCTTTACACCACCTGGTGACCCTGCAGAAGCTGTGTTAGGTATTGCCTGGGGACTCTCCTTTGCAAGCTGTTTCTGACAGAGAGCAATGTCAGTCAGGTCCATTTTTTCACATTCAGTTTTATCTCATCATGCTTCCCCTAGAGAGGAGAATGAAAATTTAATTACACAAGACTTTATAACCACCTTTTTTTTTTTTGTTTTGAGATCTGCTTTGAAGAGCCCATGCATATTTATCACTGAAGGCATAATACTCTGAATAAATATTGTTTCCAGTGTTACATCCACATTCTGTGTGTTTTAACCCTGCAGCTGGAGAGGGGGTGGTGTTAATTTGAATGACAGAAAGTGCTCAGACAGAGCCTGTTCAGAAGTGATGTGACAGTTATTCAATTCACCCCTGGACAAAATGCTGATAAATGGTCCATCTGCTTTTATGTCATAACCAGCAGGGGCTCTGTGGTGTTAATGAATTCATTGCTTCAGAAAACAGTGGCATAGCAGGTATTTTACCTCAACCTTTTCAGCTCTCATTTTAGCTATCAGGGATTTAAATTTTAAAAAGATCAAGTGGTGTCTGTAGGCCCATACTTGTTCACTGCTCTCTGTATGTGAAGATACATCATCCTCACAGCTTCCAAACTGATGGGCTCGGACAGGACCTCTCTCTGCTGGGTAGGAAACTGGCTGATGTCTGGGCCCAGAGAGTGGTGGTAAATGGTGATACATCCAGGTGGTGGCTGGATGTACACAAGTGATGTTCCCCAGGGGTCAGTATTTGGACCAGCCCTGTCCAATACCTTTACCAATGATCTGGATGAGGGGATCAAGTGCTTCTTGTCAGTTTGCGACAAGCTGGGACCAAAGTGGAAGTGTTGATCTGCTGGAGGGTAGGAAGGCTCTGCAGAGGACACAGGACAGGCTGGACAGGACTGATGGGCCAAAAACAATGGTGTGAGGTTCCACAAGGTCAAGTGCTGAGTCCTGCACCTTGGTCTCAACAACCCCTCAACAATGGAATGCTGAAGGCTGGGGCAGAATGGCTGGAAATCAACCCAGTGGAAAAGGAGCTGAGGGTGCTGGTCAACAGTAGCTGAACATGAGCCAGTGTGTGCCCAAGTGGCCAAGAAGGCATAGCATCCTGGCCTGGATCAGAAATATTGTGACCAGCAGGACAGGGCAGCGATTGCCTTGTACTCTGCACTGGTGAGGCCACACCTCAAACCCTGTGTTCAGTTTTGGGCCTCTCACTGCAAGAAAGACACTGAGCTGCTGGAGGAAATCCAGAGAAGGGCAGTGAAGCTGGTGGAGGGTCTGGAGCACAAGTCTTGTGAGGAGCAGCTGAGGGAGCTGGAGGTGTTTAGCCTGGAGAAAAGGAGGCTCAGGGGAGACCTTATCAGTCTCTACAACTGCCTGAAAGGAGGCTGTAGCCAGGTGTGAGTCAATGTCTTCTCCCCAGTAGGAAGGGATAGAACAAGAGGAAATGTTGTCAAGTTGTGTGAGGGGAGGTTTAAATGGGAAATTGAGGAAAAATTTCTTCTCTGAAAGAGTTGTCAAGCCCTGGAATGGGCAGTCCAGGGAAGTGGTTAATTCACCATCCCTGGGGATATTTCAAACACATGTTGATATGGCCCTTAGGGGCATGGTTAGTGGTGGACTTGGCAGGACTGGGTTAATGATTGAACTCAATGGACATTTTAAAGGGCTTTTCCCCACTAAATGATTCTATGAAATGTACCTTTCTGAAAGCAGGTGCTCTGCTTGAGTTTCAAAAAGATTTTAGGTATTCAACATGCTTTTTTAAAGTTGTCATTAGGTATGTTCCTTGAAGTCAGCTTGAGTGTTACAAGTGTACATATGCATTATATAAATACATATGAATATTTCCATTATGTAGTTAAAATATTCAAGTATAACAAAAGTGAAATGTTGTTTAAAGAATTTGTGCATATGTTACATTGGCCTGACACCTAGTGGTGGGAATTCTTCTAATACAGTAGTGAACGGTCTATGGATCCTTTGGTTCAGTGGGTATTTTAAGTTAAAGATGGCTTGAAATGATGCTTTTCTTAAAGGAGGCCAGAGAAGACCTGGATTTCCTCAAAAAAGGGCTGTCCCTGGAGTTCCTGCCCTTTATCTTTCCTGAAACTCATCTTCCCTCTGCCTGCTTGTCCTCTCTCATCATGCTTTGGCGTACACTGCATTGCTATATACTCTATATGGTCTCTATGTTAACAAAGCAGATGAGTACTTCAAAGCCCAAGTAAGCATTCCTGCTGTTTCCTGCTGAATAGCTGATGATGCACTTCATGGTTCTAAATTAGAAACTGAAGGAGATGTTCAGGATGTTTTCTGCCAGTATCCAGCTGATTAAACAGCTTCTGTTAAAGGGACAAAGCTTTCACATCATAGAATCATGGAACATTTTGGGTTGGAAGGAACCTTAAACACCATCAAGTTCTGACCCCCGGCCATGGGCAGGGACACCTTCCACTGAGCAGTTTGCTCAGGGCCCCATCCAACTTGTACACTTCCAGGGATGGGGAATCCACAGCTTCTCTGGGCAGCCTGCTGCAGTGCCTCATCACCCTCACAGTAAAGAATTGCTTCCTAATGTCTAATCTAAACCTGCCCTCTTTCAGTTTGAAGCCGTTCCCCCTTATTGTGTCACTACATGCTCTTTTACAAAGTCCATAACACCTGTATAATCCCTTCCAGTTGTTCTTTGCAACCCTTGCCAAGTCCAGCTCTAACTTCATCTTGGCCTTCTGCCCCCATCCCTGTACAACTGGATTGCAGTTGTATATACTCTTCCCAGGTAACCCATGCTTGCTTCCTTTGCCTGTGCACATACTTCTTGCCTTTAGCTTGACCAGCAGGTCCAGACTCAGTGATTCCCATCTCCTGCCTTCCTTGCCAAATTTCTTGTGCCTGGGGATCACTAATTTGTGTGCTCCGTGAAGATGTCCTTCAAAATTTGCGAGCTCTGTTCCGTTCTCTTGTCCCTGAAGAAAGTTTCCCAGGGGATTGTATTGACAAGTTCCTTGAGGAGCTGGTGTGTACTTTCCTGAAGATGATCAGGCCTTTAAGGGGAAAGAAAAACCCCTCAACTGAAAAATTATGAAGTGGATTTGTGGCTGGTGTCTAAGGAGATGTAATAGAAAGCCTAAACTTCTGGATCACTGGCTTCAAGATTATGTTAAAGAGAGCTGCAAGGAGGAGGGTTAGGGGCCACCTGGTTCAGAGTATGTAGCACTTGGCCATGACAACTAGCAAAATGATGTAGCTTTAAAAAGGAGGCTCCCACAGCTGAGGATAAAACAGCACTGACTACTTGAAAAAAAAAAAGAGTATGAAACAATCATCACTTTCAAAGTGGCTGCAATATATGGACCTTGGATATAATAGAATATAATAAGGCCATTTGTTTATGCAATGTGGTGAACTTCATAATGTTAGGTCTACTAGAAAGTACTGTCTCTACTCACACTACTTCCTTATAGCATAGATACTACAATGCCTACAGAAATGAATTTGCTTATTAGATAGAGGCAGCACTGTGTCTGACCTGGGTAGCACTGCTCATCTTGGGATTATTTTACTTCTTACTTATTTCATTTTAAAGTATTTTCTTCATAACTGTAGCTATTACTATACAGCACCAGTGGGTTTACAGGGCTCTGTATGATGCATTTTGCCTGTGTCTAGGGTTTTGCACATCTTTTCTAATTTAATTTTTATGGGTCTCTTTCATTGTACCATAATGTCTATCTGTCATCAGCTTTTATAAAGAGTACAAATAAAGATGGTAATGCAAATTAGTGTAAATCCCTGAAGCAGAATTCAAGAATGTGGCGCCAAGGTAAATCATAATCCAGCAATGTAATTTTTCCCCTGTCTGTCTGTTCAGTTATTTGTGGATTGATCACACTGGTTTTAGTAAGGAGGAAGGTTCTTGGCTCTTACATGGGCAGTTATTCATATGGTTTAATTATTTACTTTGGCATTTTATAGAAAAAAATTCTTATTGGGTTTGCCAGTGATAAAATATAAACTTTTTAATTCCTGCAAACCTTTTTAGGTTTACTAGACATTTTTAGTTCTTCCAGAGAATGCATTGTTGTCCAGTACATGTTTTTGCACTGGTTATAAATCAAAGTAATTTTCTTTATAAGAATGAAGACATGGCTTCAGGGTGACCTAATTGCACCCTTCCGGTACTTGAGGGAAGCCTACAAAAAATTGGAGAAAGATGTCTTTAAGAGAGTATGTGATGACAGGGCAAGGGGAAATGGCTTAAAACTGAAAGAGAGCATACATTTAAATTAAATATTAGGAGGAAGTTTTTTACTGTGAGTGTGGTGAGGCACAGAAACAGGCTACCCAGAGAAGCTGTGGCTGCCCCATCTCTGGAAGTGTTCAAGGCCAGGTTGGATGGGGCTCTGTGCAATCTGATCTAGTGGAAAGTGTCCCCGCCCACAGCAGGGAGGTTGGAATTAAATGGTCTTCAAGGTCCCTTTCCAACCCAAGACATTCTTTGATTCTATGATTCTTTACTATAGCCTATTTCCCTAGTTTGAATGTAAAAATTGTTCTAAGCAGCACTCACTGGATTTGCAAGTAGCTAAAATGATTGACAATTAGACAACCAATGTTCCTATGTCTGTCCAAGCATTATGGTGCTGTATCAAGTAACTGATACATGATAGCTGAGCTATCCCATAGCAGGTCCTAGCTTACCAGTGAAACAGCATAAAACTTCCCATTCCCTTTACCAAATAGACATCTTTTTGAATTAGTTGCTTATCTATACATTGCCTTTTTCAAACTAGAAAAAAAATTCCAATCTACAAACATTCTCCAAGTAACATAAAGGAATACTAGTTGGTAATGCTCTTAATTAGCCAAGTACTTTCCTTAAAATATTAACATTGGTTTAGCTTTTGTCAGCAGCGATAGTGGTAAGGCCTGTCCTCATTCTTTCCTCAGTTAAAGTAGCAGGACTAGTGTTAACTTCATTAATTTTCTTGAGAAACTGAGAATTTAAGTGCTTCAGACTTGTTTCTTGTCACTGCAAGAGGCTTCTAATCAATATTTTCTCTCTTCATAATTGGAACAGCTTTAGTTCCAATAAGTTTTACTGCATGAATCTTTTGATAAATTACCTACTGTATCAAACACAGTAATTATTTTTGCAAGGTTTTGTGTACCAGCATGCTGCTCAGATTAAGCAATATCATTATTCTAATTTCACGGCAATTCTTAATTTCTATCACCAGTAGCAAACCAAGGGCGAAGCAAATAACAGGACTGGAAGGGAATAGTCCTCTGGTTTAACCTCAGTTCATAATTTTCCAAGGATATGTTAGCATCCCTCTTTTCTTCAAAGAAAGACTCTGCATATTCTCAGAGTATCTTTGTTCTCTACTCTCATTCCTGTCCCTCAGAGGGCTCTTCTTACTCCCTAAGACATTTCTTGACTTTGGCATGTTTGTTTCCTGTGGTCCTTCACCAGATTGCTGCAGGCACAAGTGGTGCCTGCCTCAATGCCAGGACTCGTTCCAGGCATCTATGTGGCAAGAAGGTCAAGCTCTCTGCCACATCTGGCTGCAGCATCAGTCCCCTCCCTCTTTCTGCTTGGCCAGGTTCTTGCCATCTCTGTTGCTATTCCTAATAGTGATTGTCTTGGATCTTCCACAATGCTGATACAAAAAAATTATTGTGGCACTGTCAAATACTGTGATATAGCATTATTAAACTGATTTGAAAAGTATTAAGGTATATAAACTTCCTAATGGTACAGTTCCACCTACTGTGTGTAAATGATTGCAGTATTGAAATTACATTGCAATTGCTAGAAAACTACTTCAATCACTTCAGTAAATGCATTGCTGTGTGAACAGTATATTGTAATACTCAGCATGCTGTCACTGACGCTGAGCACATAAACATAGCACACTTATGTAGTTCCTGTATTTGTGGTGATAGACTACAAAGTCTGTTTACCCTGGCTGTTCTTATCTTAGCAGTAAGATAAAAAACATGAGCCATAACAAAGTCAGTCGAATATCTAAGATGTCTATTGCAAGTGTGCCAAGTCCTCCATGCTTTTGCCTCTTTCCAAAGAAGGCTTGTGTGTCAAAGTGCTCATGAGACAGACAACTGAACCTTTGGCACCAAGGGTGCAACACTCAGTGGCACAGCTGCTTGCTGGAATGTGCATTTATCTTGGTCTGTTGGTAATACTGGCTGTGGTTAGCTTTCTGGCAGGTTTCCTACCACATCCGTGGGTGATGTTCCAGCTCTGGAAATGAAAGGGTACAATTTCATTTCTTTCCCTTGCAGTCTGTTAACAAGAATACTGAGTACAAAGTCATTATTTTCCTTAGTATTGCCAGTATAATTAAGCCTCTCTCAGAATTGATTTGACATTCACTTCAGCCACTGAACAGCCCTCTAAGTCATATGAGACTGGTTACCTACAGCAGTAGTGGATCTGTCCACCAGCTTCCAGTAGGACCTGCTAGAAAGGAAACTGTGCAATAGGCTCTCCAAGATCACAGGGAACAAAACATTTATTTGGATTAAATGAGTGGCCCTTTTTCAGTCATGTTGTTAAAGAAGAAAAAAATTAGCCAGATATTCACAATGGAAAAATATTAATTTAAATAAGATTTGTCCCAGATGAGTTCTTAAATAGAAAGGAAAATGAGGCCTTCACATGTGTTGGTCATTGCCCTGTCCACCTAAGCAGTGATGCCTCGGGAATGACTGGTCCCAGGCCACTGCTCAAGTCCTGGCCCACATGATGTATGTGGATGGCTGACAAAGAGGTGTGAGGACCAAAGAAGTTTGGCACTGTGGAAACTCAGAGGCTTTGCTTTGAGGAGAGGGAGGCAGGCCTGACTGGGAGGATGTGATTCCTTTCAGAGCATGATCAAGTTGAGGGCCTGATATAGAGGCCATGTCACTCTTATCAGTCCTGAGCGTCAGTAGCAGCAGGCGGCCTTAGACCAGTGGCCATGCACAATCAAATGCCACTGCATTGCTTGCAGTTAAACAGCAGGGAAAGGCATCTGACCATCCTTCCTGGTGTGTTAGTAGCTCACTATTCATTTTCTTCTGTGTGATGCTGGTTTAGACTGCAGCACTGGGCTCTTGTGTTCCCTGCTATCGTTGCAGAGGAAGGCTTTGCCCCAAAGTAATGGGTAAGGCCCTTTGCAGTTTGCTAAATTGGTGACTTAAGAAGGAAAGGATCAATATAGGATGCCTTAGAGTATGGTGTTGAGATGTGTCAGAGCTTGGGAAGCCACAAATCTATTGGCACAGACATGGTGATGTGATATTAACAAGATCTTGTCCATGCAACCTCTGAAAAACAATCCCTGCTGTTATCTTACACCAGTCACTCTGGGGTTTCATTCTAGACTGAGCCACTGAATTTCTGGGGTATTTAATATGTAGATGAGGTGTCTGGCTACTCCCAGGCTTGCTTCTTAGGATCATTTTGTAACATGAACACAGCTTATAAGGACTTTTTGCTGTTACCTATGGGAGAATGGTTTAATTAGTTGGGGGTTCATATGAGTCTTACAATTGTATGCAAAGTGACACTCAGCTGCTGCTGCTTCAGAAAGTTTGCAGCTGTTCATGTGAGAATCTCATGTATCTCATTCAAGGTGAATGAGGTTGTGAGTGACAAAGTACCTTGCAGTTATTTTTCTTTTCTTCCCCTAAAGTTTAGGAGGAAAGAAGAGCTATTCCTTTCTGCTCCCCTTATCCCCCAAAAGAGCAAGTCTGTATTTGATCTATTTTCTTGCTTTTCTTTCTTTCCCTAATGCGCAAAACTAGGTCATGAAATCCATCTGTAGTCTGCATGGCAAATTTCTTTGAACTTGCTCGAAGAATCAGCTGCAGTTTTGATGTAGTCAGTGTCTTTAAACACCACTGGTTTTAGAAGGTATGTGTTGGTATAGACAAATGCAGCATTGCTTTCTCTTGGATAGTCAGGCCCTAGTAGCACACAACGCAAACCAGCATGTAATTTCTCAGTCACAAATACTGTTTAACAGTATTGTTGGAGCTGATTTTGTTTGCTGTGTGCAACAGTCTAATACTAAAGACTCACAGACTTCTGTTATTATTCAAAGCATGGTGATTTCCTTGAAGAGTTTCTAGGTGGGTATTTGATCTTGGTGTTTAACAGTTTCAGGAGGTCTGGCATCTTCCTCCCTCTGTGGTAAAAAGTGGGAATTGGTTCCTGCAAATATACTCTGCAATAAGACTTCCAATATCTTTTATAACTTTCTGTAGTCAGTGAAGTGGGACTTACTGTTGATGTATGGCTTCAACCTTTTGATGAATATTTCCAAACATGTCTATTGCAAAGCTAAAATTAGGCCATATTTAGATGCATGAGTTTAGAGTATAGTGACAGGAGTGAATGCCTGGGTTGTCAGTATATTGGCCAGTAGTTGCACTTCCCACAAGATAAACCTTCATAAATACTCTGAGATAATAAGTCTTTTTTTCTGCACAGAATAATTTAGTCCCAACAAAATTTATCTGGTGCTGGAGAGAGTCTCATTGACAGCAGCCACCTCACCATAATCCTCTTCTCTCCCTGCAAAAGCTCTCTTTTCTCAGTTATGGCTCATTTGGAAAACCCTAATCTCAAATATATCCATTCTATTAAAAGAGGTCTGTCCCAAACTCCAGCTGCATAATCTCATCCCTTAGTTGTAGATTCAAAATTCTTGGTCTTTCATGAATTGTTTGCATTTCATTTCTGATTTCTCAGGATTCATGCACAATAGGGCTCATGTCCAGCCCATGTGCAAAATAGTCTTGTTTGATGGAAAACTGGGACAAAATGGACATGAGCAAAATTTTGAACCTAGGTGATTAGTATGAATTATTATTGTTAGGACTATTTTTAAAGCATCAGTGAAGCAAAAACAGTTCAAGTTTTATAAGCTATTAAAATATTTATGAAAATCACTGTACAGAAAAGAATTCCTCTTTTACACTGACTTCATGTGGATTAGTGGCTGACAAATTTCAGTAAGTCTTAATCCCAACTTATGTTATACTCAAAGATTTAGCATTGCTTCTTAATTCTGTGTGGTTTTGTGCCAGTCACCCAAATTGCAGGGTCAGCAGCCAGGCAACAATATCCAACATCCTGGTCCAGTCTTGCTGATTGGCATTGCTTTTCAGTCTGTCAGAGGTTTCCAAATATGTGCTGTCTTTAAGTTATTCATTTTTAGTTGGAAAACCATTTTGCTCCCTTTTTGTAGTGTATTAAATTAAATCCTTGTTTTGTGTAGCTCCTTGCAGTTGTATTTTGCTAACCTTTTCCCACAAAACACTGGATAGAATGTACTATGTCAATGGATTTGCAGCCATTAAGAAGTCTTTGAGGCTGAGCATTCATTTTAATATTAACGAGCTGAAATTATTTCACTCTTATTACAAATATATTTCTTAATGTGACTGTATTGCTTGCTGCACTGAAATAATGTTAAAATTCCTTGTACTGCTACTACAGCTTTACTTTTCTGCCTTTGATCACATTGGTTACAAATGGCTGTAGATATCTTATTCCTATTTAATCAATTGTGCTTTGATTTGGTATTTTTTATAGGTAAAAAATTGTGCTTTGAGCTATTTTGAAGTATGTGCACTGGAAGATTTTGGATTTAACCATATTTGGCATATCCTATTTTTTGCCTGTCTGGAGATGGTTCAAGGTTTTTACTGTACAATTCATCAGATTTTTACTTGGGACAGAGTCATAAAGAGAGACCGTGAAGCACTTTGTATCACAGTTAACTTGTCCAAAATATCTGCTACAGACCTAGTTTAATTTAAGAACCTGTAATTAGCTAACTTTTTCATGGTTCCACCACACATGGAATTTTTTGAAAATTAGGTATATAGGACAAAATATTTGTAGTGGAACATAGGCTACAGAAATATTCAAATCTGGATCGTGGCTCATGTAAATATTGATCATTTTCTTCTGTCAAAGGCCTTTCAGAAGTCAAGCCAGATACATAAATTGCTTTTCCCTTGTCGATTGATCCAGTCATTCCATTGTAGAAAGCCACTAGGTTAGACAGGCACTATTTGCCCTTTATGAAGTCAGAAATCACAGAAAACAAATATGCTGTAACTTGCTAGGATTAAATCAATATACAAAAGATCTCTTTGCTGCAAACAAAACTTGGTTAGCAGGGCAGCAGTTGTATGTACAACTGGTGGGCTATAGACTAACAGTCTAGATTGTCCAAATCTCTATAACAATCATATAAATACTAAATCTAATCATTATCATAAATAATAATAAAAAATAGTAATATA
>WAAE01031313.1:0-20778 GCA_013400495.1 Nicator chloris | reverse complement strand
TAGAAGGGGATAAAGAAATAGTGATGACTGTTTTCTCCATATAATCAAACTAATGTATTTTTTTCCTCCCAGTTTTCTTTTACAAGGAATGAAGAACAGTAAATTATTCTTATTTGAGTAAGATGATTTTACCATTATAATGGTTAAACCTCTGGTCCTCTACTAGGACAGCAAGCTGTAATCAACCACTCAGCTGTTACTGAATTACACTTATCTCCACTTTGCCTGTTTGACTTCCCATAAGCATGCTAAGCACCTCTTTAAAATGCATTGACCTCTGATTATTTCTTGCTTTATGTATCCCTTAGCCCACATTCCAGAAGTAAAAAAAAAATCCTATTGGTAAACAGTGCAGAATAATAGAGTCTGGTTTTGGTTTATTTATTTTGTATACAGGATGAAATTTTTACATCTTTAGGTCCTCCAAAAATCAGAATTCCAGGCACAAGGATTGAATTTCATGCTGTGAAGTGACACTGATGAAACTTGTTTTTATGTAATGGACCAAATTCACTGTTGCAGTAAGGTGAAAAATTAAATCATTCAGGCTTTTTTTTGCCTGCTTGATTACCAAGTTGCAAAAATTGTAGTTGTGGCATAAGCTGTGGTTTTGAGGTCTTTCTGAATCACAAGATATTCTGTGTTTGTGGGAGCTGTGCAGTGGAACCTATACATTAATACACCTATGTTAATAACATTAATGTTTTTCTGAAGTTAAAGCATGACTGGTAAAGCTGGCTTTATGCTTGAGTGAGAGCATTTCACTTTCCTTTCACTGGAGGAATTTTCAGCCTGGCAGCAATAGTATTATAATAACTGCCAGCTGCTCACTTGGCACAAGAGTGCCTAGAACCAAGAGGAAGAGCCCAGTGCATTATACATATAATTTACTTTTCTCTAAGATGAAGGTTTAGACCTCATAAATATTTTGATCTGGTCTTCGATGGCTTTTGTACACATCAGTCTGAAAATATGCATCTGGAGCATAACTTGCAGATTTTATTTTGCAGTACATTGGCGTAATTCCCACCAATAGGGGAGAGGCAGGAAGAGAAATTATTGTGGGAGATTGTTTTGTGAGTGGGTGGTCAAGAACGAAGGAAAACCTGTAACGTTAAGCAGATGGACCTCCCTTATTTTATACCATGTATTGAGTATGCAAGATTGTCATCTCCCTAAATATTGGCTAGTTTTGAACTGGTCTTCACATCAAAAAAATAAGGTTCAAGATATTACTGACATTATTTGTGAGGTAGAAACTCTGAAATGGAAATGAGACCTTTTGATGTCCTCAACTCTGTGCTTGCCTACCACTGTCAGGACAATGACACAGCAGAAATTAGGTCTGGAAGAGGAAACAAAAGCAATCATTGTGCCTTTCTCTACGTATAAACCCACAAAGCTGCAAGCCACAGAGCATTTCTTCCTCACAATGCCACTTTTCTCTTGGGTGTTTAAAATTGGGTTAAAAAACGTACAGTGTACCAAAGGAGAAACCAGAGAAGACTACGATCCTTTTAACATCTTTGTTTCTAAATCATTTCATCATATCTGGAAACAGACCATACAGTGCTAGGAAGGCATGGTGATCTCTGGTGGTCTCATTTGGAGAGAGGAGTTTTGCTCTGATCTTGTAGTGGGCTTGACCGTAAGTTTCTCATGAACAGACATTGATGAACCCAAGAAAGGTAGTACCAGTAGGTGCTGTCTGCCTCCCCAGGATGCAAGCTTCTTGCATCTCCACATTTAATTTCTTATAGTGGACAATCTCCAGTGAAATTACAGATAAATGGAATTCAGGCCATCTCACCTGCATCCATGAGGGAATGAGAAAATTTTCCCTGTCATGAAGACGTCGTGGGGCGTGCATGGGAGTATAACATGGGAAATTCTGAGCTCTAAAGGAGTATGTGATTTGAAGCATATGGCTTAATTTGCTTTATGGTTCTTTACTTAAAATACATAGTAATGCCTTCTTTCTTGGCAGAATTCCTCTGTCTTAGATTCTTTATAGAAAGAGCTGTCTTATTCAGAGTCTCATGCTCCAGTCAACTAAGGAACTTCTGATCTCAGCTGCCGGTGTAATGTAAGCACATGCTGCTTTACTATAACGTTTACTATAACGAAGCACTGCTTTAGTGATACTTTTTTATGAGATTTGTGTCAAGCCTGATGTATTTCAAATGAATGGGGAAGCAATATTCTGATTGAAAGCAACTGCAAAAACCAACTTACTATGTAAATTTCACACTTTTCTGCTGGGAGTTCCCACATCTAACGGTTGCAGTTCACTCTAAATCCTGTTTGAGATGTGGACAAGAGAGTTAAGAAATGAAAAAAATGGAAGAAAGATAGACAGATAATACAACTTAGAAGTTTCCCATGCAGAATCTTGGCAGTAACTGTAAGGAAGATGTGCCTGACTCTCTCCTCTTTCCTCCCCCTCGTTTCTGTTCTAGTACTGGGACAATGGTATATTCGTGTTTGTGCCTTCTTCCTGCCACATATGCACAGCACCTGTGGTTCATGAGAATCTGGGATGAGGTGGTTCTTTCTCTTTCCTTTATGCTTTTCATACTACTTATTCTCCCTCCCCTTCCTTCTGAAGGTACAGGGCAATGAAAGAAGGAATTTAACCAGATTTATGCCTTTTCTTTCTTGTACAGCTGTATGTGTTGTGGGATATTACAATTGGGTCTGTTTCTACTGCCCTTTGACTAAAGTTCCATCATATTTTTTGGTTCCCAGTCTTCTCTGACAGGAGGATAATAACATGCATATGATCTGTTTCTGCTTCAGCTACTTGCAGATTGTGAGTGGTAGTGGGGCTGACCAGCTGGAGTTTGTTTTTTGGAGTTACTGCCTCAGTTGTTTTGAGGAATAGAAAAAGAAACTGGCTTCTCTACAGGTTAAGGGTGTCAGGAGGACTTCTTTCTGCAGTGGCATCATACAGTGAAACACTCTTTTTCCATCCATGTTCTTTTCCTCACAAGCTTTCAGTGGCCTGTGCAAAATAAATATAGTTACAGAAAATAGCATCACCAAATTTGTCCTGACTTGTCTCAGCAGAAGTAGCAAAATTAAGAGTGGAATTTTGATTCTATGAAGTCGTCAATTCAGATGACAGACTAACAACACTAAGGAGTCCCCAAAGTAGTGCTTCTCTGGGACTGTGTTGTCCCATTTGATTTGACTGTTCACTAAATGATCACTGGCCAAGCTTCCTCATCAAAACACGAACCGATACAAACAATATTGGGTAAAGTGAGATCTAAATGGTGGTTGAAATTCTTAAATTGTAAAATTTAAGAGTGAGCTGCTTTTGTTTGTTTGTCTCTCTAGATTTTATGTCTTCCTCATCTGTGGGGTTGCACTGTTCTAAGATGAGCCCTACTGGGTGAGGTAAAGTTTTAAGTGTTGCACACTGATGCCTCCCAATGACCAATATAAAGCAGCACACAATGCATATTTGTAAAACACTTCACCTCCCCCACTGGTAATACTATCATCACATCACCTTTCAAAGTAGCTGTTAAACATATCACATGCTAGCCATCAAGTGTCTCTGTGTTTGATTCCCATTTAATGTTGAGCCATGATTGCATATTACCAAGCAAAGGGAGGACAGCTGAGTCACTTTAAAATGCATGTTCATTGTGCTCATATATTTTTAACACAATAGTCAGAATTCCATGGAAGCTAAAATAGAAATTAGTGTACTCCTAATCTTTAAAAAGTAATATTAATAAAAAATGAAGTGGAAATATCAATGTAAGTAAAATTCTATCTACAGTCTTTTGGTGTCAAACAAAATATTTTGCAGTCTAAAGAACTGGTTGTATTATTTAAAGAATGTCTTCTCATTTTGGGTATTTTCATGCTTTAAAAAACAGCATTCTCTGCATGTTCCTATCTCCTTCTTGCCCCTTTCCTGTCATAACTGTATTTAAATAAGACTACCATAAAGCAACTCATTTGTGAACACTTGAATAAAAAAAAAAAAAAAAAGAAAATCTATTTTAAGGGACAACCTAAAAAAAACCCAGGAAACTGACGTCACCTTTCAGAGACAGTGCTTGGTTCAAGGTCAGACCATTGATCTTTCACCCAAACTATATAATTTAAAATGGTGTCTTTAGCACAGGATTTGTCTGCTAATATCAGTCCTTTTCTGTATGCTTGTATTGATAGAACGTAATGAGATTACATATATTCTGATGAATAGTGGCTGCCTTGTAAGCTTGCACCTACCTACAGTGACTCTTATGAATATTTGATGATAATAAGTAGTAGGAACTTCACTGTGTTGCTTACATGCACTTAAAAAGCCCAGCACAGGCACAGGAGTATCTTTTGTTCTGCTTTTTGCTTGCAGTAAGCAATATGATATTTATATTCATATTAAATATTATGTGCATCTAATATGTTCTTAACACTAGGGTTCTGCTTAAATCATTATTCTGTTGTTTCAGGAGGAAAAAGTTGTAAGGTGGAAGACACAATTTTTAACATATTAAGTTGTATTTTAAGATGAGGCAGGGTTGACTGGTCAGTCTTACACTTCTGTGAATTAGTAGCTGAGAAAAAGGTAAAAATACAGTGATCTATACTCACCATTTTGCAGATGCAGACATTGTATAATGTGTCTAAAATTAGTAGCTGTAGGTCAACAGTTTTGTAGATCTCTGTACAATGTCTTGGTTTACCCATTATCACCTTATAGATCCTATAGGCAGTAGTTTTGTGTCATATTGCAAATTAGGCAAAATCTGTCAGCAACAGGCAGCACCTTTTATTGTCTCTTCATCTAGTTCTTTTTTTGGTAGGTGTGTAATAGAGGGTCTTCACCTTGAATGCTGTTTCAAGTTATTTTGGTGTGAAGCTGGTATCGAAAACCACATTTCTGATTTAATTGCGTTCAATTGAGATTCTTTATTGTGATTCTCTTATTTGAAAACTTAGTGCTTTCATTGCTATCCAGCTTGCTTTACAGACTATGTTTGAAACAGTTGCTATATTTTGTTAAATTACATATTTTTCCTTCTGAGACTTGTAAGCCCTGCTATGCAGCTATTTTTTTCCTTACTCAGGTGGTGAGGACAACAGCAACAGCTCTGACATTGATAGGTAGATGCTTCATTTACTTAAAATAATCTGGCATGATAGTTGCTAGAATTTTTTTTCAGTAGCTCTTGCATATTGAGAGTGTAAAATCCATAATTTTATTAATGCTCCTATAGCAGTTTTCTTGAAAAGCAGTGCTTTACGGAATTTGTTTTTCTTTCAGGGAATCAGTTTCCTCCTGTTGCAGCTCAGGATCTTCAGTTTGTTCTGAAGGCTGGGTACCTGGAAAAACGTAGGAAAGGTAAATCTAGCTGTCTTTGTGAAAGCTAGTGCATAGTTAATATCTGGGAAGTCTATATGTCTGTATTTGGTGTTATACACATGAACAACTTTATACAGGAGTGATAAATAAAAGGAGAAGAAGCTGAAATATTGAAGCATTATTATGCAAAAGAAGCATAGCACATAATTGCTCCTATAGTATTGAAGGAAAATCCTATTCTTTATTGACTAACAAAATCATGCTGGGAAAGTCCAGTCAGCCGTAATTCAGAGACTTTCAGATATTTTTGAAGAAAACATTAGGAACGTATGTACAAGTACCATATGTTGACTTCATGTTTCAGTGAGCATCAAGATTTATTTTCCTTCAAGAGGGCAAATATTGATCTCAGCTTTGGTTCAGTCAATATTTACCTTGATTCAATAAATCTTATATTGTCACTTTAATACCCACTTAATGCTGCGATAACTCTAGGAAATATTTAGGAAGTTGTTCATTGTTTCTTTATATTTAAAGTTACACATGACTTCCCTCTTTATGTGATTTCAAATTCCTATTTGTTTTCTTACCACCAATTTTTATTTCTAATTTCCTTCTCAGTGTCATGCACTTCCTTAGTTTCCTTTCCTTAGCGTCTTTCCCTAGCTCCTCCTCCCTCTTACCTCACCCTTGAAAAGAAGTGACACATTGTCGTTCAATAATGGCATAAAGCGATATAACACGTTGTATTAATTTCAGACCACAGTTTTCTTGGCTTTGAATGGCAGAAGCGTTGGTGTGCTATCAGCAAGACAATCTTCTATTACTATGGAAGCGACAAAGGTACTTAAAACAAATATGAAAGCAACGATGTTTTAATGCACAAAAGAATATCAAAATTTTATTGGAGTTGTGAAGCAAAAGTAATTTTAAGAAATGGAATGAAACTTTTAAAAGAATGTTCTTTTAAACAACTCTTGGACAGTGCTGTGAGTTTTTAAAATGTGTAAATATTCATCAGAGCCTGTCAGTGTTTTCTAAAGCAGGGAAACTGAGGAAAAAAGAATAAGTTTCTTTTAAAGCTCCTTTGCTAATAACAGCTGACTGTTCAGTTTGAAAGTATGGCTGTTTTACTTAGATAGAAAATGTTCTTTATCTCCAAATAGGATGTTCATTTGAAAACATCTTCTATATGTTTTATATCTTCTATAATAGTAATTATACCTTTGGAGTTCCTTAGAGATGGTTCTATCCAGGAAAATATTAATCTAAAAGCTGCATAGTGGAATTCTTTCTTTCTTTTTAAATACTTTATGTTCTGGAAAAGCTAGGAATTAAGTAATGTATTTAACTAAGGCCAGCCATGGAAACGAAAGCAAACTTCTGAAGATGACTTCTAACTTTAAATGGTCAGTTTGGAAAGAATCTGACGTAAATGTTGTAATATTACTTTGAATTTTTAAATTTTAAAGTAAAATAAAACATATTTAAATGGTATGCCATGTGCATTTGATGTTTAAGGGTAAACTAAATGATACATCAGTCTATCTGAGTAAATTTTAAAAGTACAATAACGTCTTCCCCTCTCCAACTTCTCCGCCCCTCAAGAAAAAGTTTCAGGGCAAACTTTCTACTGAAGTTTTTTTTTTTTTTTCTTATTGTTGGTGTTTTATTTTTGAGATTACTGCGGGTAGTTATTATGTGAGTTTTTTATTCAAAGACTAATATAATTTGCTCCATTTTTTTTATTCCTTGGTATACTGATTCATTTAAACTCATCCTCTCTTTAAAAACACAAGAAATAGAGTCTAATTGGAAGTCCAGTTTTCACATTGCTAGTTTCCCATCATGTCCTGTTTTCAGAGTTTTGCTACTATATCTGCTAAATGTTCCCTTTTTTCTCTACTCTTTCCTTGGGTTTTACGGGTTGCACAGGCCTCACAAGTATGAACAGTCTCTATTCAAAACTTTTGGGGAGATGTGGCATAATGCTGATTTGGATTTGTCAGTACTGGTTGATTTCTTTTTCTGGAAAAATGGTCATGTGCTCTTTATATATATACATACATTGCCTTGTACTTTAAAAATGCCAGGGTTTTTTGAGAATGTATGGCTAGTTCATAAAGATTGTTGTTGAATATAAAATCTTGGTGTTTTTGTCTGCTGTTTTTTTAGAAAAAATAAAGTTTGATTTTTTTTTTTTTTACATTCTTTTTCTTGTGGCTGTGCTAATGATTATTTATGCTTCCTAGCTTATGGTCTTTGTCCTAAGGCAGGCATGTTGCCCACCTGGTCTTTGTCCTTATTTTTTTTTCCATCTTTTGCAACAACCTGATTATCAAGTTTGTGTTGCAATTTTTAAAACCTCCACTGAAAGTTAAAATACATAGAAGTACGTTCCCTTGCACTCAGAAGGTTGGTGTCATGTTAAGAATTGACTGTGATATTTTGTAGCATCTCTTTCATTTATGAATCTATAGACCTCTTTTTTTTTTTTGGCTAATGCATTTACAGCTTTTGTAGGCTGCAGATTGTTTGGGGAAGGTCCTCCTAACCATAACCTAATGATATGGGAGGGGCACATGGTCCATTGGAACTGTATTGAATCATAGAATCATTTAGGTTGGAAAAGACCTCTAAGATCATCGAGTCCAACCGTTAAACAGCGCTGACAAGCCCACCACTAAACCCTGAGTGCCACATTTACATGTGTAGTAAATACCTCCAAGGATGGTGACTCCACCACTTCCCTGCACAGTCTGTTCCAATTCTTGACAATGCTTTCAGTGAAAAAAATTTTCTTAATATCCAATCTAAACCTTCCCTTGAGCAACTTGAGGCTACTTCTTCTTGTTCTATCAATTGTTACTTGGAAAAAGAGACTGACCCCCACCTCATTATGACCTCCTTTCACATAATTGTGGAGAGCGTGGCACAGTTGGGCTCCAAACAGTAATTCATGGAGGAAGCAAACAAATCAGATGCATGAATTTCTGCCCTACCTCCATTGGATCGGTGCTTGTAGTGCAGATAAACTAGTTAAGCATGGTGTAATGACTTAATTTTGTGATATTGGATGACTAAGTCATTCCTGAAGTTGCCTTGAATAAAAAAAGGTTTTTTGTAGGCTGGTCAGAGGTACTTTCTTTAGGCCTGTGATGCCATCGTATGTAAAAGTGCCTGTTCCAGTGCAGAAGCAACTCACGTCATTGTGCAGAAACTGGACACCAGCCATGGCAGGCTAGTATGCTGTTAAAAGTGAGCTGTCATCCTCATGCTTGTGAACATACTTGCTGCAGTTTATCACGCTGTTCAGCTGCAGACTGTCAGCATGGATGAGGTGTGTGATGAGGCAATCCTGAGCAGGTCTGGCATTTACTCTCTGCAGCTGTTTTCACTCCCGCTGTTGTGGCCAGCAGTGGTACCTGCTGTAGTACACTGTTGTGCTGGGGGCCGCCTTCTTTTACTGCGGCCCTTGATGCTGTACCAGGTAACTTGGACCATGCAGAAATTCAGAGTGTGTTCTTACCAAGTACAGAACAGCACTGAAGTGTGTGTTTGGTGGCTTTGTGCAAATTGTGAACCGGGTTTCAAAGTGACGAGGATTCCACATGTACTCAGTCCTGCTGCCCGCATCACTTTAAATGGGTGATGGGCTGCTAGTGCCTCTGTGTTGAGGGATGTAATGCTGAGAAAGAGCAGGGATTTCTGCATCCATCTTGGACTGTTTTGAATTGTGTCCGTTTTTAAAAACGGACCATAAGTGAACAATTCGTGAAAGCTATTTTGTGTCTGCTGTGATGTGTCTTTTGTTGACCAAAGTTTGGTCAACGAAAGTTTGATTTTCATGCCTAAGTATCAGTGGAAATGTAACTGAGTGATAAACATGGGGCTATAGGATGCCTTTTTATTATTTGTATAGATCTGTTGTTTCAAAAACAGTTTTAGTTCTTCTAACTTTCTCCTTTTTGCATTGGGAAAGCAAGAAGTGTGGAAGTATATAAAGCTCACAAACATGTAAGGAAGAGTCTCAGAATCATTTACTCGAAGTTGAATGATGAAAAATGTGAGGCCTAGCCCAGAAGTATATAGTGCAAGATAAAGCCTGAGAAATGCAGTAAATGGCTGTCTGTTTGTGTGTGTGATCACCCAAACAACTCCAAGCATCTCTTCAGCAGTTGTGATGCCTTCAGGCTGGTGTGTATCTTGTTCCTGTTTTCTCTTCTGTCTTCTCCTACATTTGGTGTAGCATTGGGTAGTGAAAAAAGATAATTTGTCCCTGCAGTATAGACAGGTCTAAGTGAATCACCTACATTTTTTCTTTTTATCATTGATAAATGGAGTAGATGGAGAAACAAGACTTAAATGTTTGAGCTAATCATGTCAGAAATAGGTACTGCAGGAAGCACACGTGTATTTATGCCAGTGCTGCGGTATCAGTTGCCAGCACGTGGCGCACACCATTGCAGAGGAGTGTGTTCAAATGTCAGAGCTAGGTGGGATTTTGAGAAGCTTGGCTGGTACTCCTTTTCATAGTCTTTCCTTCCATAAATCTTTTATAGCCCTCTCTTTTCTTTCCTTCTATGCTGTTGCACCCTGAATTGAATACCCTGGTTCCCTATCATTTTTCTGTATGATCTCTGGCTGTTCCTGTGTCCTCAGACATCGAGATGGTATGGATAACCTTTCAGACCTCAAAGTGCATGTGAATAAGGAAAGTTAATTTGTTGCTTTATAAATGATTGAATTAATGGCTTCATTACTTCTTTCTCACTAGGCCACAATGTTATATGCCCTTCTGTCTCAGCAAACTGGAGAGATCAGCTAAATGTTTAGCAAGACAGTAATTGATAACATTATGGTAATTTTTCCTCTGCTAATGGGCACTAAAAATTTATTTTCATTTTTATAACTTGAAAATGGTATCTGCCTGCCTGCCAGTAATATGATGTTAAAGAGGGATATAATTCAGAGGCTTTTAGAAAAGTCCGAGTATATTTTTTTTTCAATTTCCATAGTTTTAACACGGACATGATAGTTTTGGATTTCTCTGAATAATAAGATAGTGATGACCAGGCCAGTGGTGAACTACTTATATTTGGGCAGAAAAGGGAATTGTGCATGCTCAACAGGACTTTGTTGTAGCAGGGTGACGGCAATCAAAGTCATCTATCTAATGTGTACTGGATCTTCTGCTGTGAGACTGTTAAATTCAGACCTTGAGAATCACAATTGCCATTAATAACGCATTATTTAAAAAATAACTACTGGGTATAAGCAAACAGAATATAAACAATTCAGTGCCCTAAATCACTGCCTCCATTTCTTAATTATTTTACAATTTCAGTTTCTCAGAGGACTAGATTAAACGAAAGAAAGAAAAAAAAAAAAGTTGATACATTTCAGATCTGCCATTTAAAAGGGAAGAACTTCTGTGCATGCATTTGGAAAATACTGTTTCAAAAGCTGGAAAAGGAATTACCATTTTGGAGATACTTACACTGAACTATTTTTAGATGGCAGACATCCTGCACATGGAAAAGTATGTGAAACTACATTTAGCATGAAGCCATGTAAACTGTAAAATCTTACAGACTCCTAATTTCAAGATGAGGAGAGTTAAATTATAGATTCTAATAGTATCTATAAATACTTTATCACTCTCTGAAATCTTTCTGTTTGCCTTTGTTCCTTATGCCTTTCTCTGTAACTTCTTTACTTTCTACTATCCAAATTCTCTCTGTTCTTTAAAATGCACTAATTCTTTTTACATGTGCTAATAATACCAGCACATCGCCTTAGGCCTCAAATTTACAACCCAGTAATTTCAAGATCTCATTGAAGGTTTACCCTTCTTTGTTTTAAATGTTCCCATGGACTTACACAAGGTTACTTCAAAACGCTTTTTCTCTGCTTCCCTTGAGACTTTCTTTACCCAATATAATATTGGCCCTGTTTCTGTTAACTACATTTAACTCTTTTTAGGATGAATGAGATTTATATGTGAGAGAAATGTTTAAAGGCTTTCAAATTTTATTCAGATCTGAATTTTCTCTATGTTAAAAATAGTACCGCATATTTCTTTCTCTTAAATTTGTGTACTAGCTTTGGTTTGTTTCTTTTTTTTTAATACTTAGTTCCTGTCTCTCCCCTCTGCTGTACTACTTTTTTATGATTTTCAATTCCTGTTGCAAAATGATCTACATAGACCCAGATTTATTTTTCTGTTCTGTGCCTGTCATGGGAAGAAAGGAAGAGAGGAGGATAAACAGATGAAAGCAAAGGACAGCTTATGCTGAAATGAAATTTGGCTTCATTGTGGAACAACTTATGCTTGATGATGTTCACAATCCTTTTTTATTTTTACAAGACTGGTATTACACTTTTTGTATTTCTGTTTTATGTTTTTCTGGGACAACTTAAGGGTTTCCTCTTGTTGAATTGAAAAGCTCTATCTTGAGAAAATAACATACAGCAAAAATGTTATCGTTCTTCAGAGATATATCTCACTAGTTCTTCCTAAATATGTATTCCTGCCTAAGCAAAACTGTGGCTCTGATTTGGGGGTTCAAAATGAAAGTTAAATATCTGTAATGTAAATGTGCTTCTTGAAGCTACTGTTGACTCTGGCTATAAAAACTAACAGTATCTAATTTTAAGTCGCCAAGTAAATCTTTAAGTCTTCAAAGCTTATAAATACCAGAAACTGTTTAATTCTCCCTAAAGCACAGTCTCCAGAAAATATTTCTGATATAAACAATTTAACTCACAATGTGAAAGTTCACAGGAGTTGCTGTGGCCCTAACTTCACAGGGCATCTTGAAACCAAAAGCCCAGGTCTGTCCAAACCCATTTAGCTGCAAGCCTGTGCCAAGCAGTGAAGTCGAGGTGATTGTTGAGTCTGATGATCCCAGGAAGGCTCTGCCTTCAAGCCTGCACCTGACTACTCTGCCTGGCCAAGCAGCTGCTGTGGGTCATGGTTTGCTCCGTGGTGATCAGGCGATGCGGTTGGCCTGATTGTTTGTCACCATCAGAGCAGGCAGCTGAGCTATAGCTGACCTGTGTTCTGCCATTCTGTATTTGTGGAGCCATTTCTGACTTCCTGCCACAGGGAGTGTGAATCCATCCTGACTCTTTCAACTTTAACAGGTTCTGAGTCAGGGCTGTGAAGTACCACATTGTCTTAGAATTTCCTCATTTTCGCCACACTGGACTTAATTCAGAGATTACTGCTAAGACAACTGGAAGTAAAAGTAGCAATGCTAAGTGCAGTCTATTGCTATAATGGTCATTGAAAGACTATAATAGCAAAGGATGGATATATATATATATATTTGGTGGTGCATACAGGTAATTTTCATTAGCACTGAAATAGTGTGTTCAGAGAGATAAGACAAAAACATTATAAACAGAAGAACAATCAAATGGGATATGGATGCCATGCACCATCCCCTTCCAAAGTACAGCATCTTTGTGGTTTAACTGCAATGCTCTTTGAAAGAACAGTGCAAAGATCATTCAAGATTAGCTCTGTAAAAGTGTATTACCATAAAAGGGATCATCCATGTCACAGAGAAGCAGTCTCAGAAATAATCCAAGAGAGTAAATTTGAATACTTGCCTCATTTTTATCTTGACGAAATGTTTTTACCTTTTGAACCTGGTGTTTGTTTATTCTGCCTGTGTGCTCCTATCTTCTAAGTTTTGATAAACCTCCAGCATGGGAGAGTGAGAAATTAATGTGTTTCACTTCATCTTCTCCCTGAGGTCACAAGTGAGGGAACAATAACAGTCTTAGGCAGAAATGAATTTCATTAAAAGGAACCTGGTTAACCTCCTGCAAGTTATTATTTGTAATATCTACCTTGGTGTGATTTCATGAATTTTGCATGTGTGTGCTGTTTGAAATAGGGGTGGATGATTGAGCAAATATAAAATAGTAGTACTATATTATTAGTACTTATTTAAGACAGAATAAAACTTATTGTGGGGGGAGGGACTAGAAGTGAAAACAGAATAGTGCCCTAGATTTTCTCATATAATTGTGTTATTGGGTATTTGCTTGCCCTGGGTGAGAGTTCCGAAAAAGATGGAAGGACAGAGAATGTGTGTCTATGTGCATGTAAGATTACTAGAAAGAGAATTTGACTGGTGACTGCCCTTATGTCTGTTTATGTTCACATTGCTGTGTTAGCCAATTTTTACCCTCTCAGGAGTGGAAACAGATTTTCTTTCCTATTAAATGTCCAGAAATATGACAAAATTTGTTGAAAATTATAGTTTTCCTATTTTATCTGCTGTAGAAGTTTTCTCCTTTTATTGACAAGCATAAGCCATGGATGCTCAGTTTGCACCCAAGTTCTATTCAGCAATACTTAAAGTAGTTTTGCTGCTGTGCCTGGTGCTTATTGTTAATTAATGCTTTTCTGTTCTGTGTAAAAAAAACCCCCACACTAAATGGCATTTTTTGATATGCAACTGCACTTTGTTCTTTGTTTACTGGTGCAAAATGTGAACTGTGATGCCAGTTTTCACTTGACTGCTGCACTGTGATCTGCAGAAATTGCAAAACTTAATTACTTTTACGTTTTTGGTTTGTTTTTAATATTTGCCAAAATATGCCAGAGCACATAAAATCTGATGTTGAGTTTGGTTTGAAGGGCTCAAAAGGAGTGCACAGGTGCTGCTTGCACAACATGCAGTGTATTTAAAGCCAGATCTGTTGTAAGTGATACTTTTATAAACCAGAACCTTTGAAAAGTAGAATTGTCTTTACAACAACCACATGGCTGTACCTAATAAACTGTGGTAGGGCTCAGTACTTTTATTAGCTAATTAAACATTTGCTGTTTTGAGAGAAATGCTTTTGGAATGTACACAGATGCACACACCTGAATTTATAACAAAATTCATTCTGTATTTTTGCCATGTTGAAAGGAGGCACATCTGGGAGTGGGTGGGAGAATGTGAAAAGCAGCTTTTCCAGTTGCTTAAAAAGAAGCTTGAAGTTTATTTTTTGAGTGAAGTGGTTAGTGTAGGAGGGAGCTCAGCAAGTTCTGAGCTAGACAGGTTTTTCCATTGGTTTACTGAACCTGAAAGAGACACTGATTTATAGGAAACGTGTCTTGCAAGTTCCAGTTCTTGGCTTTCCCTAGGTACAAGTGTCATAACATGCACTTCTTACTAAATAAGACCACCATCTGCAAACATCCCCCTGTGGAATTCCTTAGGCATCCTGCAGAAAAATGCATTTCCAGGTACATTGTCCCTTAAAATACAGCTTTATCTCCAGAAGCATCACTAAATCATTTTGCTAAAAACCTCCCTGTTCTTTGTAAAATTCATGAAATAGAAAACAAAATCTGAATAAACGATAACCTGCTGAGCCACTTATATTCGCTGTTGTAAATGAAGCTCTAACTTTGTTTTTTATCTCCAACAGACAAACAACAGAAAGGTGAATTTGCCTTAGAGGGCTACACCATCAGAATGAATAATAGCCTTCGGAAGGATGCAAAGAAAGATTGTTGTTTTGAAATCTCTGCTCCAGATAAGCGCATTTATCAGGTTGGACTTTTTTATGTTGACTTGAAATTTAATTGACAAAGCTGTTACAGTTCTAGTTACTGAATTAACATTTCAGTGAAACAACTGTCACTGATATCTTAAAGAAAAAAGGAAACCCTTGCTTGCTTATATTGTATATTCATATATTAGGGAAAAAAAATCTGATTAAATGTATGTATGTACATGTTCAAATATTATCTTTTTGGTCAAGAGCAAGGAAATCTATCATCTTTATCTAGTGGTCATTTCAATATTAGCATTTTAATATCTATTGTATAGTGTGTCTGTGCGATTTCTTGGATGAATTAAATAGTAAAAAAAGTTAAAATATGTATCAGTGTTAAATATATATTGTATTGGTCATGGCTTTTCAAGGAAAACCTACAAAAAGGCACATATCAGCTGTGCAATTCAGAGATCTATCAGCCAGACATCAATATGGAATGTAAGTTTAATAAGTTTTAAATATCTGAGATTGCGGTTGAAAGCCAGTTAATTAAGCTGTCAGGTAGTGTGTTGGAGTCTGACAAGAACATTTTTAAGAAAACTGTACCCAGCAGTCTAAAGAAATTCATGGGTGTCTTCTAATTGTCAAGGGCAAATTTTGTTCATCAGTTCTGGCTTTGACATTGATGAAGAGAAGCAGCTTTTTTCTGCACAGCTGCCAGCTGCTGATCAGAGTTTCAAATCCATCATCCTCTCCTTCAATTACGTAAATTTGTCAAAATTAGCTGTACATTATAAGAAGCATCCTTGCAAGAAAAGTACCAGAAGACATGAAAAGAATGGCTAATGGTTTCTTGAGGAAGTGACGGGAATGTTCCATTCCCTCTTTTTTATTGCTAGTGAAATTGTAGTTGTGTTTTTGTCATTACTGCTAGCAGTTATTAATAAACATTTAATAGTTTACAGCTGCCACTCCCAAAGAAGCAGAGGAATGGGTACAGCAAGTCCAATTTGTAATTCAAGGTAAGCCAGCCAGTAGAGTAGTTGCCTTTATTACCAATACTGCTTAGTGACAGTAGTTCTATCTGTTTACTTATCTGTCATGTTAGTACATGTAGGATTCCCACATGCCCAAGTTCTGAGTTGCAAGTTCTAGTTTTCAATTGTGTTATAGCTTTTATATGACTTTTCTCTTTTTTCAAGATTTTTGCTTTTCTCCCAGAATACTATTTAGCTTGAAAGCTCTCCCTTATACAAGCTCCTTCATATAAACTCTTTCTTATCCCTTGAACAGTGTAAAAAAAATAAGCAGAATGTACTTGAAGGAGCAGGTTATGGAAGAATTGTTTTCATTTTGTATAAATTTCTGCCTAGGCATTCTTTTCCACTAAAGGTTAACTTTTTAAACCGCTGTTACATAGATACGGGATCTAATACTATTCCTGAGGAGGAGGAAGAGGAATATGATGATGTTGGACAAGTGAACAGTGAACCAATAGATGATAGCATTTATGAAGAAGTTAAAGGTATTGTTGAATTCTTTTTGACTGTGTGACTTATGATCATTTTGTCTTCTCTGCTTCTTGTTTGATAACTCTGAGTGGCTTAAAGGAAGTGAGGTAAAGTAGCATGATGAATAAGATACCTTTAGATTTCAGATTTTGCCATGACATTGAAAAAAAGAATGTCTTTAGTTCTGAGTGAGAACAGTTTTCTTTAGCAAGGGCATCAAAATAGCACAGAATGTTTAAAAGTGAACTCAGGGGACTTTCATCTCATTAACATTTTCTGGTCTGCAATTTTTTTTAATTAAAAAATTGAAAAGTCTTACAGCTTTTTCCAGCAACATGCCCAATATTTTTAAATTTATTTATTTTGGCATTTGTATTAAGCAAAAGTTCTCTATCATTCCAAATGTTACCAGCTCCTGCCTAATTCATGATATTATAATCCTGCAAGAAAGCAATGTGTTTGTTTGAAAAGACTGGAAATGAACTGCAAGGAAAGCAACATGAGTATTGACACATGTTTTCCAGCACAGCTGTGATTACACAGAAACTTTTTACTGTGGTTGAATGATTATGGCTCTAAATGTCCAACTGTATCTGTCAGATGGCAAAACAAAAGTAAGAAGGTGGCAAAAGGTCTTGATTGTAGACATTCAAGTACTATGAGAAAGGTGGCTGTTCTTTTTTTTTTCATAGCTTCTTAAAATTTAATATTTTTTAGTTATCAATAGTTAACAAATTATACTTTGAAGTGATATGACAATTGGTAATCACTTTGTATGAAATAGAGTTTTATACCCCTTGCTGTTTGGAGCAGTTCAATTATCAGCAATAATTTGAGAGGAAAAATCAGTTGTGTCATGCGATGCTGACTAACTTTCTGTATCTATTAGGTAGAATTTCCTGACCACTGGAGACAAGAACATTTTACACTTTGTCTTGATTTTCAATTTAAGGTCATTTCAGTGAATAAAGGGCAAAAAACAAATCTCTCATGGAAACGAATATCATAAAATTATAAGATACAAAATGATATATCTTTAAGAGCTGTTTTTTTTTGGTTGTTCCATATCTTTCAATTGTACCTAGATTACTTCAAAACAAAATGCATGCTTTGCTGAAATGACATGCAGTGTGTCATGCATGCTGAAAAACTCTGCAGAGAATATAGAAACTACATTACTGGGTTTAATCTTATAGCTACAAGATACAGCCAAACCTTATAACAGTGCTTTTTGGATGCTGAGGTTCTCACTTCCTCAAGAAAGTGGTCTCATATGCTTGCTTATGCTTTTGTTAAAGAAGCTCTACATATATCCTGGGATAAATTACTTTTTTTTTGAGCTTCACTTACCTTACCCATTCATTTGAATGTCAGATAGTAAGTAGATATGGAGCAGTAAAACATAAAATACTGGGAGAAGGGCACTGGTTAATATAGACTTTGAGTTCTTTGCTTTGAGCTCTGTCTTCAGCAAACTGCTGCCTTGGTGTGGTTCTGTAGGAATTTAGAGTATTTTCACTTACATCCCATTTTTATGACAGTTTTCTGGGAGCTGCTATCTCCTAATGTGGCTGATAAACCTGAAATGTAACAACATCACAAAAAGGGGTAGTTCAAGAAATTTAGTTTCAGATTTACGTTAATTTATTTCCCCATGATCTTGGAGTGTGCTTCATTTTCATGTTATCAAGTAGAGATTATCTTCCTTTATCTCATGCTTTTTCCATCTCATCTATTTGAATTGTGAACTTCTCAGGAAAGAGCATCTTACCTTTTACAGTGGAGCCTGTAGTTTTGACTCTGAGGTGTTGACATAATTAAGTAAAAATAAAGCATAAATTTGCAGTAGATTTTGGGTGATTATTTAGTCCTTTTATCTTCCATAAATGTGCTTTAATAATCATATGTTTAAATGGAATTACAGACTTGAGGCTCTGAGGCCTTAGAGCAGTCCTTTTCTTCTTAATCCTTATTGTATTGAAGTGTGTTAGATGAAATGCTGGTTGACAACCTCACAGGAGTAGGCCTTATTTGTTTCTTGTATCGCTGTTCATCTAAACTTGATGGTAAAAGAGTACACTCCAGTTTGGTCTTGTCTCCTTTAATTAGGCCTGATTGGTTGCATTTAATTACAGTTGGCTGTCCTTTCTATTTTCCCAGGTAAGTCAATTATGCTTTCTTCCTTTCATGGTCAAAGGGTGGAGCATCATTATCCCTGCTGTTACCTGCCATAATAATACAGAACAAATAAGAAATTTGGAACGCCTGTTAAGAGAACAGAAAAAATTATTTGTACAGCTGCAAATCTATGCTAAGCTCTGGAATGCAGAAGGCAAACATGCTAGATCCTTGTGAAGAGGGAGAATAAATTAATCTCCACTTTGTTTTTATCCTCAAAGCACATTCATGTTAGAGGATTCTAATCCTCTGTTTTCACAGATCCACTGGCTTTATAAATACTGAATTTCAGGTGCTCAGCTCATTGTACTGTGTTATCATTTATTTGGTTATAATTTGCATTTTCTCAAGTAAGTAAAATTTTGCATTTCTGTGGTTTTCCAGTGTTTTTTATGCCTGCATTTCAGGAGGAAATTAAGGCACTTCAGTTGATAATATTTGGTTTGGTATTTGAAGAAAGAGTTTTTGGGTTAAAAAAAGGATATGGAAATTTTTGCACAGTTTTGAAAATTGGGAAATTTTGAGAACTGTGGCAGTAATCAGGACTGACACAATATTCTCTAGCTATGTCATTGCTTAGGTATTTTTTTTTCCTCCTGCTTGTGGCAGGAGACAGTGTAGATGAACTTTCCAGGCAGAAGCTGGATAGGTTCAAACCAGTATCCAGAATGCCAACAGTCTGTTAGCCTAAAGCATAGATTTCAGTGGTATACACTATGTACTGTCTGCTGGCAGGTTGATAGTTGGAAGGGGTACAAAGAGATGTGGGAAATTTAATCTTTTGATCTGTTAAGTCACTTTCTTCTTTAATAGCCCATACAAATTCATATTTACCATGGAAGCATAATTTTCATGGTTCTCAGTATTAGTCAGTGTTACTGTGGTTATTCAGGTAAAGTCAAAAACATCACAACTTTCAAAGAATTCCCAACTTGTAAAACTTCCCTTGGAAGATTCTTCAGGAAAAGATATCTTTATACTGTCTTCAGTAAACTAGGCTTTAGTTTTTTGGTTTTTAATAAAATCATGGAGGAAAACTTGGCTAAACAAAATGAAAAATTTAGTTAGTAAAGGACCATTTTTCTTAATTAGCTATTTATTTTCTACCTTAGTACACTATATATAATTTTGCAATCCACAGCTGAATATTACAAGCTGTAACATAAAACAGCTTCTGAAACTGTAGTATTAAATAACTCTGTGTTCTGGATAGAGCTACGTTGATGCATAGAGTTTCTAGCTCAGTGATGTTCTAAACAATGGAGTTGTCCTTGTCATAAAACAGAACATGTGCCAGCTTTAAAGTTGTTCCTGTCTGTTACAGCCCTTGAAGACAGAAGTTTTTTATTAACTTGAGGTTTCAGTGTCATAGTTTTAAGGGCCTTCAGTATTGTCTTCTGTGGTTTCACATCTGTGTGAAGCACATACCCAAAACTGCAATGCCAACTACTGCCTGCCCCCTTAATCCTTTCTTCAAACTCAGCTCAGTTTGTGTGCTGTCTACCACACTCAGGCCCAATAGAAGAAAGGAGGTGTTAATCTAAGCTAACATACTTACCTTAATTTCCAATTTTGTGTTGGCTTTTTTCTTTTGTTCTTTCTCTCCTCACAAACTTGCATTATAGCAGTACTTTCCATGGTGTACGCTATAATTTCCATTAAAATGATTCTAAAGATAAGTTTTGATTCTTATTTTGGTGGTGCTTATTTGCTGCATGGAGGCAAATCCCTCCCTTACAGAGCCCTTACAGAACAGATAAGGTTGGAAATCCTGAAGCAATTTAATATGACACAAGACTGGCATTGTGGCTTTGTGCCCTCTCTTCTTAGTCTGTCCATAACACAGAGAATTTCAGGTTAGAAGGAGGTAAGGATGATGAAATTCAGTGCTGTAGTGATCTCCAGCCAATACAACTTGCATCAGTTCTTAGTTTTCTATAAATGAAATTTGAGGACTGATTCAGTCTCTGATTGGGCACAGGGTGATGGGAGTGGAAACCTGGCATTTGTATTTTGATTCCTGTTACCAATCCTCTGCCAAACTGTTTGGTCAAGCCCATGTTTCTGGATAATAATTGTTTTGCAGTGTAGTTGGAAGCCTAGGTAGGGAAACTGTAACTAAGGCAAAACTCAGGAAAAGGTAAGAAATATCTTAACTTTCATGCAATGAGAAGTGTGCTGTGCAGAGAAACACTTCAATTTGTTTACTTATTTTATATAAAGAATTTTAAATAGTAAAAAAAATTATTT
>WAAE01031310.1:0-18436 GCA_013400495.1 Nicator chloris | reverse complement strand
TTTTTGTTTTGTTTTTTTTTCACCCAGGAAACAATCTTGCCTGAAGAACTATAGCCTTAATCACTTCACATTCGTAAATCCATGAGCCTTTTTTCGTCTTTTGCAGTTTTAGCATAGCTTTTGAACTCAAGATAGCTTTCCAGCACAGCCAATGGTGCTCTGAGGGGGACACATTTAGGATCATTTTAAACTTTGAATTAGTTATATATCAGAATTTGGAAACTAAAATATTATATTATCTGTGGTAGAGTTTTAAATGAGCATAGCTTAGTGCGCAGATACCTGCAGTACTGAAGTAGTATGTATGTTACACAGTGTGATAGAATCTACATAGAAAGTGGAGAAGTGCTGACAAAACAAAAAAAGCTCAAAATTTCTTATTCTTCTGTTTGGAAGGAGTGGGATTGCATGCCAGTGAGGTACATGTATTAAGTTTCCTCATATATCAGATCTGAGTACAAGTATCTACTTCACTTGTAATTATTTCAGAACGATTTGCTTAATGCTGCATTATTTTCCTTGAGGAGTACTGGAAGTATTCCAGTACAGATGACAGAAGAGTCAAAGTACACTTTATTATTTACCTCTCTAAAAGAAGTGCCGACCTTGCCATAGATAGCTGTGTAGTCATGCCTTCCATTTTAGCCTGTTGATAAAGTATGTCTGTAACCATTTTCTAATAAAGATACAACAAAACTGCAAGAGAAGTTAAAGTCCACATTTTCAGAAATGCTATCAGCATGCCTGAGACCTCAGAGGACTTTTACTCTGTAAAACCCGACTGTAATTTACCTTTGGAAGGAAGGAAGCATTGGCCATCACAACCATAACAGGGTGTAACTGGTGCTGAGCTTGCTGCTTTACCCTGGAATCTGCAGACATCCATAAAATGACTCATCTCAATAGAGCTGTTCAAAATAAGTAATTGCAAGATCTGGCCATGGCTTGCTTGATCAACAGTTAATAATTTTTCAGTATACAGTCCACTGATCAGTAAGCCGGCTGAATTTATAGCAGTGTTAGTGTGCATTATAAATAAAGAATTATAAACAACCAAACCATCTATCTCTGCTTTCCTTGCCCTTGTTTGCCATCTTTTCCCATATCTTAGGTGTTTGTTTTCTGCAGCAGTAAACATTATTAAGTTTCATTGCCTGTCTGTATATCGTACACAGTACTGGTGTCCTGGTTTTCCTGATTGGTACCAGCCAGTACAGACATACCACTACTACAGTAAACAGTACATTCAGAATTTGTATGCTCTCCTTTATCCTTGGCCAGCAAAGAACATAACCAAAGTGTGTGTGGTTTTGTAAATGAGACTGCTGGGATACATTGAGTATTAAATGAATATAAATCACAATTTTTAGGATACAGTTATAAACCAAAAGTGTGAGAATATTATACATTAGCAAAGAGTACTCAGAGCAAGTAGGGGCCATTTTTTATTTTCTTGCCTCTGTGGTTTTAGTTTTTGATAAAAATTACTGTTGTGCATTTGTAATTATGCATACTAATTTCTGATGAACATCAGTACTTCCCTGATAAAAGTTGCAAACCGTAGCTGTGTAATGCTTACTTTTCAAATATATTTGTAAAAGCATGAAGCATTTCTTGCTTCAGATAAGGAGGGTGTGATGTGTACAGGGTGTTTTCATACCTTATCTAGGAGTGGGTTATCTTAACCAGTTCTGTCTCTTGGTCTGGAGTGCTTGTGCTGACTGCCCAGATGTACAGTGTGAGGGAACAGAACAGATTCCTCAAAAACAGGGTCCGTGGTGACCCCTGCTTTCCCCAGCAAGGAGTGTGGCCATGTAGCTGCCTTCAGAAAGCTTCTTGGTGCATCTTTTATCCAGGGATTTTTGTTAACTGCAGCACCAGATCGCCTCAGGCCTTTTCACTTCTCCAGTGATCTGCTGTCAGAGACGAAGCTGGGTGATAGGATAATATGAGAAGTTATGTGCCATATCTCTTAGAGATGAAAAGAAAACTTTGAGATCTGCATCATCCACTGGCAATCAGGCTCGAACAGCAGCACAGGACTGTGTGTTCAGGTAGCCAAATAGGTGTGCCTTCAGTTCAAACAGCAGATACACCATCTCAGCCTGATTTTCATGCTGTTTCCTGGAGCTGCAGGCACTCTTTGCCAAGAAGGCTGCACTTCAGCTCAACAAATTCCCTTTATGGTTTAAGCACTAGGTAAAGCACTAAGACATCACCTTTGAATTCGGGTGAATCTGAATGGCATCAGCCCACAGAAGGCATCATGGTTAGTGTTTTTATTTAGGCTTTTGATGCCAAGGAAGAAATAGTATTGAGGATGAGATGAAATAACCAGCACAGAAGAAAATTACAATTCCCTGTGGGAACTTTCTCAAGAAATGCCCACTAAGGGACTAAGCTGTTAAGCTGTACAGAACTCCCTGCTAGTGAGCTGTGCCTTCTGATTAGAGACATCAGAGGCAGCAAACAGAAGTTAGAGTGTCAAGGCAGCAAAACTGATTTGCTTCAAATGCCAGGGAGATGCTGCTTGTCAAAGCAACAAGGTCTCCATCCAGCATGACAGAGCACAGAAATATCTGAAGCTGTCTGCTGTTCTGATAATTTCCTGTCACCGACTACCGGCGGATTAGCACAGGCATGCAATAATTGCCTGAAAAGTCACTCTTAAGGGTGTGGGTTTTTTTAAATGAAAGACAGGCCTATGTGGCTGCACAGAATGTGTCTGATAGAGATCAGTAACCTTTGTTTGCTGAGCACGGGCCTAAAAGTACAGCCATCTACATGTCTAACTTTTACAGCAGTATGTACTCTAACAAGTCTACAGAAAGTTACTTTAAAATGTAACAAAAACTATGTTACTTTGCTCAAAGGATGTACTTTTGAAATGAGAAGACTAAAGACAGAGATTAAACTGGGAACTATGACCGATTCTTCTATTTATTTATTTGCTATCACCCTATTCCATGTTTTAGCATAACATGAGCACCAGTAATATCACTGTATTTTCTAATGAATTTTATCATGCACAAAATAATTGCAGTAATATAATAATCTATTATGTTAATGAATTCTAGATTACAGAATATCAGTAAGCCACTTGTGCCAGAAAGCTGATTAGTCAGATGATTTGATTTCTTATGCATAGGTTTAATGATGAAAGTTCAGTCCAGATCTGAAGTGCCATGATATGATATTGCAATCACCCGTTACAGGAATTCTGTCCCAAGTAAAGGCTCTGTTCTTTGTCTTGAAGATAGAGGAGTTAAATAAGGTCTTTGCAATGAGTTCTTGAGAGCTCAGGAAGCTCCTCTGTGTACATTTCAGAGCCTTTCAAAGCCAGAGCTCCAGGTGCTTTTTGGAGGAAGGAGAGCAAAGGAAGGAAAAGATGTGCTGTTCTTGGGTGTTGGGAAAGAGGCAAGTCAGAGGAGCAGGGATCCTGCCAGTCCTTTTAGTTGAGTCTTAGGACAAACCAGTGCAGCAACTAAACACTGTTTAGACCTTCTGAGGAACCATAACATTCTGGAGCCTGCACCCAGGGTGAAAATGCTGGCAGCTTGAGGTTACTGGGTCTTAGAACATCATGTGGAATGGGACAGCTTCAGACATACAGAGATCTTTCAATCAGCTGGGCTCTACTCGGTGGTGGTGAGCATGGATCAGAACTAACTCCCTGAGAATCTCTATCAAAGGGGTGGGAGCAAGGCACGAAAGTTGTGCATGCTGAAGTGACCATACAGTATGACAGGAAACCATCATACATACATTTTTGGTCGTAGTTCCTCTTTCCATTCCTTCCCTCTTTGCCTCTCTCTCCAGCTCTGTCCCTTGGACAGCCCTGTCTCCTCTGTCCTTCCTCCTTTCACTGTGCACCTCAGACAGAGGTGAATGTTGGCTGCCTGCTCTAGACACTTCTGGCATCTTTCTGGAAAGTAGTGCCAGGTGTGACATCTGGGAATATTATTTCAAGAAATTTGGCGGCCCTGGAGGATGCCAGTCAGCTGACCTGAAGAGGGTGCTTGCAGTGCAGTGTTCATGTCTTTTTCCCTCCTCTGTCACTCCCCGTTAGGACTTGTAAAACACCAACATGGTGTTAGAAACACAGCAATGCTTATGAATTGCTAGTCAAATCAATTTTATTGCCAGGTTTCTGATTTTTATTATAAATTACATATATGACATTAAGTGTTGGGAAGGTATATTTTTCTGAACAGGACTATCTTACTGATGTTTTTGGCAAAAATTACAAAGTTTAAAGATTGAGCAATTGTGTATCAGAAATTACAGTGGGCTATTTAATTACAACTGTGACTTGTATACACAGTTGCTTTTCATCTCATTTTATCAAACAATACATCTAATAAAACTTGACAAGAATTTTTTGAGGGGCTATTTAGTAAAGGGCAGAGAGACAAAAGTATAATATCTGGTCAATGAAGATACTTTATTTTTTCTTCAAGCAAAATTAGATCCGTAATTCTGGGAGGATTTAAATACTGTAATTTGTGACATGAGAGGTTCTATTAACTTAACATGCATATGTTTGCAGAATTGGTGCCTAGGGATATGGCCATATATCATTAAGGATTTGATTTTGAACATTTAATTAATCTCTTTCTCTTAAATCATGCCACAGTACATTTGTAGTCCAAAACGAGCTACGTCTTCAGGTGATCGCATCCACTGTGAGCACCAAAAAAAGAATGATAAATGTCCAAGCAGACTGGTTTAATTCCTTTATTCTAAATAAAAACTGTGTTGAATAACTGAATATCTGAAAGCCAATCAAAGCCATGAAACCAATGGAATGTTTTCCTTTCTCCAGAAAGGCTATTCCATACCTTTACTGATCCCTGCATTCAGGCCCAGGTACTGCAGAAGTGGGATGGATGCACATATGAATGTTACAGAAGATAGGCTGATCCTTTCAAAAGAAATGCAAGAGCAAGACTTAATTTGTCATGTTGATACACGAAGAGCCAGAACAGATTTTGCCAATATAGAATGTCCATCAAAGAACATTTTATTCTGTAGTTTCCTATAAACAGCCTCAACCAAAATGATTAAGTCGTCTGCTAGCAAACCTTAACAGTTTATACGGGGGATACAGGCTTTATTATATTCTGCCACATTACACGTGTTTACTGAAGCTCATGTACACTGCAGGGAAAATTCCATGGAAAAGTTTCTCCATTTGCACTCTTGAGGCTTTAAAAATGATAGCAAAATGTATTGCAAAAAGCACACATGCACATTTTCATGCATGCTGGCATGCAAAAAAGAAAAACCAGTAAGAAGTGAACATCTGGAATTATTAGTTATTTTGATAGAACTGTCCAGAATATTTTATGGATTTTGTTTTTTAAATGCTCCATATTCTTAAATTAAAACAGAACAATTCCCTCGAGAAACAGACAGTTATGACATGTTGATACCAAATGGTGTTTACATAGGTAGGAATACCCATTTTGAATTTTCGTAGTGGTGTTTCATAAAATTCTACAGATCAGAATTTCATAGTCTGCTCAATTCTGTGCAGAGACATTGCTCATACTGTCTGAGGAGGTTATTTGCTAAATTTAATTATACAAAGTAGTCCTTTGAGATAAAAAGACGAAAACATTTGAGTTTAATGTGTTACTGTCTAGTTCATAACCCAGCTGTCTATTTTTAAGGTAGTAGACTCCACATAACAAAAACACATATAATCTGAAAAGGGAAAATATCTAATTTCTGAAATATGTAATAACAGTATTTAATGCAAGCACTGAAGTTACAGAACTGAGTACTCTATCTGAAAGCCTCATTAGAAGATAATCCTTGTCAGGCTTTTTTCCATAGAATGTAATTAGTTTGAAAATACCACAAAAAGCTAGGTGTTTAATGATTTGGGGGGATTTCCAGCTAAGTACATTTGTTGAAACATTCTAGGAGCAGAGTTATAGTTACCTGTTGTGGAAATATGATACTGAATGAGAAACAAAAAGCTGTGGCATTTTAATTCCAAATACAGAAATCTTTCTGACTTGTTTTGAAGTAGCATTGTTGGCTGACTAGAATTTAAGCTACTTCTCTAGTGACAAGAAATTTGGAAATACAGAAAGCATTGTAACATAAAAGTTTAAAATAATCCAGTACTTTATTTTTTTTTCTAATTGTAGTGACTTCCAGTGATTGTCCTAAATTACGGTAAAGAAACTAATTTGTATATTTTCTTTTTCAACAGCTATGAATAATGAATTACAGTGTAAGTAATAAGCATTGAACTATTCTGGTTTTGTTTTTAAATTGCTGATCTTTGGCTCTAAATTGGATTTTGGCCTGAAACAGCAAAAATGCAAAGCATCCTCTTCGGATCAATTTTATGCTTATAAAATATATAAACTAAATAAGAGAAATCATTTTACCGGTTGAAAAAAAAAGAAGTATAAACTGAAATTAAATATTTTTGAATAATCTGTATTAACAGGTTACAAAATATTTATGTAAATAAATAAATACACACACACACACAAACACACTGGAATTTCCTTGAAAAGCTTGCTGTCAGCAGCTGCCACAGGCTGAAATACAGAGCACCTGTGAATATGATGTATGCCAAAAATCTTCCATTGTAATTATGAACATAGTTAACTAAATGAATGCATTATGAAAATTGAGAATGGTATTTCACTTAGGACAGTTTAATTAATTTTAAAGTCATGGTTGGCTCTTCAAGGTCAGCAGGTTGTCCAGGAAGGATTTTAATGGTAATAAACTGTACACTCTTTTTTCCTTCTATTCGCAAATTTGTTCAAAACCACCAAAACAAGAATATCTCAGGTTACACGTTTCATTTGTTTTCAAGTTGTAAAATATTCCCCAGTGTTTCACAGAATCTGTAATTTTTGCTTCCTTGGGTTTTTTTAGGCATGCTTTGGGGTTCTCTGTGCCTGGGAATTTGAAGTGAGTGGCTCTTTGCCCTGTACCTAGTGAGAATTCTTATGCTCTGGGTTCATTCCCCTCGATATCCCAGTGGCAGGCCTGTAGTTCTGAGCTCATTCATAGAGACATGTCTCCCCCCAAGACTAGCAGTTATCCTGGTATTTCAATGAATGATGTTTTTTTGTATAAAGCTATCTTCTGTACTTCTTGATTATATGCTGCTGCTTGTACTGTGTTCATGTGTCCTCTTCACGAGTCTTGTCATTGCTTTCCTTTTCAGATATGATTTTCTAATTGATTTTACTGGAAGTTGTTTTGAAAAAGAGCTGGGTAAACATGAGCCTGTGATGCGTGTAGCCTTTAAAAACTTGTAACTTGTTCGATGTCTCCATATTCATCTTTGTAGCCTTTTTCTGGACTGCAGAATCAGGAGAGGCTGATAAAACTGAGACATTCACAGCTTTTGGTGTCAGAAGGGACTGTAATGATAATGACATCTGACTCCCTGCACAACACAAGCCTGACAGTGTTACATCTTCAAAGAGCTGATACTAGGAATAAATCTGACCTTAAAACGGGTGGGTGCTAGTCTTACCCTCAACACTTCTGGGTAACTAATTCATAATTGCCCAGGAGATAAGTGCTTTTTTGGACAATCACTTTTCTCTAAATGATGGAATTTGCTTGAGGAAACCCAGGTTGCAAGCCCAGACCAAGCCTGCTTGAGCTTTCTGCTTGTCTATCTCATCACTCAACATGACAGGCAGCCAGAAGAGAAGCTGCAGAGAATTCTAAATGCAGGACTGGAGGGTGAGGTGAGGCTCAGCGTGATTTGTAGCTGCAGGGGTTGCTTTCATAGGGACCTTGGGATGCTCAGCCTCTCCACAATCCCAGGCTTTTGGCCTCTGAGGAGCTGCTCACAGAGCAGGGATCAGTGCACAAGGACACTTGTGAGGAGCAGGGTGTCCTCACCTCCTCGGAGCATCACCTTGGCGTGACCAGACTGTTTCCAGTGGCAAAGCTCATTAGCAATGGGCTGACTCAGGTGTCCCTGGACAGGGCAACAGCGTGACACACACACACACCCCCACCCTGTATGTGTTCAGTTTCCCAGATAAAAATAGATGCAATATGTTATTCCTGCATTTATGAAATGGTTTGTGCTTTACAGAGAAAAAGCGTTCTGTGTGCATTTAAGTGTTAATTTAAGAGGAATTTAAAAAGATGCTTATTTTTTCTGGTAATTCTTCCAGAGTCTTTTATGACAGAGAAGTAGTAGAAACAGATTTCAGTAAGATTCTGGTTTTTTAGTTGCTCCAGGGATGATTTGGGAGGTTGTAAATAGCATTACTCTATTAAAAATACATTTCTATGCTAATATCTTCTAGGACTGGATTAAATGGGAGTGATTTACATGTTTTTCTAGTTCCCTGCATTTGTCTCCATTCAAAGGTCTTTTACATCCTTTCAAAAATTTGGGGGGTTTTGTATGTTTTTAGTTTTTGCTGATTATAAAAAGTTTCTGATTAAATACATTGGTCTAGGACTTGGAAGACTTGTATATAAATTCCTTGTAGAACACAGAGTCCTCATCTATAAATATTAATATAATCTCAGAGTGATTTGTGAAGACATATAGATAATTTGGGGTACTCGTGCTAGGGGTAAGGAGCACAGTTTCAAGAGCTTATGCTGAAATTTACCTTTTTCAGGTGCTCCCAATGGTTTAAAAGTTTACATCTTGTGTCAACCTTATGTGTATTTGTTGTGTGTGAGATTGTTTGCTTTAGAGAATTCAAGCAGAAATATTTTACTAGTATCCAAATATGAAACAGAGTTGTTTGCTTCTCCATTATCTGCTCATCTTCTGATGTTACTTTTTTTCTCACATTGTTCCTCTATGCATCAGTGAGAAACAAGAAAATAACTTTTTTTGTTATTCACTTGAAATAGTGTTTCTAATTAAGGTTGCATTTCAGCAAGTGCTCAGTCACCCACAGAAGTGTCATGAAAGTCTTACCTTGGCATACGTGACTCTTGTTTCATTGCAAAAATTGTTACTGTGTCAATGAAAATTATGTATATTGCATTTCTAATATTGAAAAGAGACTGAAGTATCTTTTAATTACCAACTGCTGGTCACAGTGAACCAAAAATTATAATAGACTCTCTGAAAAATTCCTTCTTGACAGCTGTACTTCAAATCTTGAGTGAGTACACACTGCACCAACATCTCAAAGCAGATTCAGAAATACAGGGAAAGACTCTGAAGAGCAGGAAAAGATGTACACCTTTTTAAGTGAGCAAGAAAAAAGGATAAAAACCGTCCTGTTACTACATCTGAAATGATTGCTCTTTTTTTCTTTTGTTGATACAGTGCTGGTTTGAAAATTTTTATCTAAAGGAAAGAGGCAAATAATAAAAGGTGTTTTTTTCACTCAGTGTGTGTGCACATGTACAGTCCTCTACATGCACATGTGCACGCTGTGCTACAGAAAATGTGGATTCCATGCATGCACACATGTACAGGGAACATAGCAGTCTGGTATGGGGAGAGGCTTTCTGGCATGAACTTGGAAGTGGGCATGTTACTCAAGGGAAGATGTTTCCTGAGACCTGAGAGGTTCTTTGTGAGAACAAATATTTATTTGAAAGGCACTATTTTGCATCGAAAAGCAACACTTTACAAAGTGTTCTTGGAATAAAATGTTCACCTCTCCTTCACAGATTTATTTTGCATGTTCTCATCTCCATCTTTATTTCAAACAACAGAAGTTTTCTAGTATATTTAGCTGTTAGCATGCTTGGCACATTTTCCAGCAGAGCCAATTTGCCAACAGAACATGGCTTAATGTAAATCCATGGGTGGTTTGGTCAGTGGTGTTTCTGCTTTCGCACCTTATTATTAGAAAGTTCTTCTTTTGATGGCAAAAGAAGTGAATTTTCCTCTCTGCCCTTCACGTTTCCTAGCATGTATGCCCTTGAGGTACAGAGGTATTCAACACAGGAATGTTTTGTGGCTGCAGGGGATTCACTGGCACAAATAGGCAGGGAATCTTGCGAAGAAAGGTACTGAAGAGCTGCAGTAGCTGCCCCGGAGACTGATTTTCTTCTTCCTCCATTCTTAAAATCAGGTTTTTGGTGTGATGTTTTGGAGGATACCACCTTGCTCTAGCAGGAGTTTTGCATTTCTTGCGGATGTTCAGCAGGCTTCCTGATTAGATTTCTGATTATCATTACCCAGATGGAGGTTAGGGGTGAGTGTGTAAACTGGCATGCAATACACATTAGGAGGAATATTTTGAAGGAAGGGGAATGCTCTGACATACATGAAGCTGTACAGTGGAAGACTTGTCATAACATGTTTCTCTTCTACCCACCAAAAAAACCCTATTAACTTGCCATTAACATGGTCACTAGCTCAGCTGAGTATAAAGGCTTCAGTTACTTGCAGAGCAATAACTCATTTATTTGAATAGTTGTTCATTTTAATGATTCTTCAAGAAGTGCTTTGTTATGCATCCTGTCCTTGTGAGAATGAGAAAAATGAGAGGAGCAGACCATCGTGCCCATCCATGGCTGAGGCAGATGGAATCTGGGTCGTGGCAGGAACTCTTGCAGCCTGGCTGTGTGTCTGCTCCTCCCCAGATGTGTCCTGGAACTGGCCTAGGGCTCTGATTTAAGAAAACATGAATACACTTAATAAACTTGTAACCATTAAAAAATAAACTTCTACATTTAAACGGAAAGAGTACTAGATAGCAAAGATGGAGTATTATAAATACCTGATCAGACTTTATCACAAGAATCAAATAATCTTTTGGCTCATTTTGCATAATTGCAGTATCAAATTGCAAGTGATGAATTAATACTTGTGTGGTCTTGTGGAAGAGCTGTATGCAGATCAGTGAAAGGTGATGCTAGCTGCATTTACAAAATAATAGTGTCACCAAGATAATTCTAAAGCTGTATTGCTTCTTGCTTGACAGAGATGGTTGTTCAAAAGTCAGCTCACGTAGAGGCAAAAGATCAGTTGAGCAAAAACCTGGCAGAAACAAGTAAGAAAGAAATGTTTCTTTAAAGTTTTTTTCACTTGTGTCTTTGAATTTCATCTCTCATCCCTTGACATGCAACTCCCTTAAATACCTCACTACTTGTGCAAGATTCATGCTTGGACAAGAGTTGTCAGGTTTCACTTAAATAGCTTTTAAAGGATTTAAAAATGGAAATAATTTTTATAAATACAATATTTTTAAAGCACAGCGTTGGTACTGAAATTGTAACTCTTTAATAATAATTTTACTTGTAATTCTTTTATTGTTTCATTTTTTAAGTGCTGCATTTGATTCAGGAATTAAATTCTGTTTAATGCCTTATTTAGTTCCAATTCACAGTTCACTCCACTGGGGCTACAAGAATTGCAGCATTGCTTATCTTCTTCATTTCAGCTTGCTTCATGGGAGGTTTGAGCAGGGTTTTTATAATTGCCTCCCTACTATTTCAGACATCTTGCTCCATATGTTATTATGCATAAAAATTTGAATCTGTTTTCTTCCTGAAAAGCTGCACATAATTACTTATTAACAAGTTTAATCTTTTCTTATCTTTAGGACATTCTGCTGATGCTTTCAGACTAGTCTGCAATTATTTTTTTCCTTTTTCATTTAATATATAATAAATAATCTAGCATGCCATGGTAATGGATTTCACCTGAGGACCTGAACATGATTAGCAGACAACAATTAATTAATTACTTTCAGAACCTGTCTTTAAAATAGTTGAAATTGAAATGCAGTCTGCCAGCACACAGTCATTAGCAATATGTTGCACAAATAGCTGTGGCTGCTCTGTGAGCAGGTGGTGTCATCTGCATCTCATGAGTATCAGGAAAGGTTCCTGCTCAATTGGCAGCATGTTTGAAAAAGTAAATAGTTTAAATCATCTGATTGGGTTGTTCACTGGCATTCAGATGTAACTATATGCCATATGGACTTATGCAGGCATAGATTATGTCTGTAATATATGTTTCAGAGTACTGATCTGGCATCATTGCTGTTGCTTTTCTTTGCAACATAAATCTTACTACAGGTGTTGTCCAGACATCTTATAAATGCATTTTACTATGTCATGTAGCTAAACTGGAAAAATTTCAAAGGTGAACAGAGAATCTAACAGAACTAAACCCTGCAGAAACTTTTCATTATTCATCCTCTCTTATTTATACTAGAAGATCACTGGATTTCCTTTCTACTGACCCATCACTGACCTGTGAGCAGTAATTTTAAACAGCCTGCATTCTGTATTTTTCTGGTTTACTCTAATCATGTTACTGCTTGAGTTGACCTCCTTAAACATATTTAGGTACACTTACAGAATTTGAAATTAGAGGCATTGAAGCAAATAGTAGTTGTAGCGGGAATCAAAAGCTTTATTGTGAATATCATAAGGATATAGTCATAAAATGTGGAATAAAAAGGGAAGTATTGTTAAGCCTGTATAAAATGCATAGGAACCCATTTTAAGCCCACATTCAGTATCCAATAGCAGGTGTTTTTTAGTCTCAAATTTAAATGAGTTTGGAGTTCCTCCCTTGAAAGAGGGAAGAAGGGACAGGGAGGGAGAAAGAAAGAAGGGTGTGAAGTGATAGGGGGGAAGGAGAGGGAAGAGGGAAGTAAGGCAAGGGCAGTCACAGAAGGAAGGGAAGGGGGAACAGAAATAGGCCATAATATTCTGTAAATTATAATGGCTTTGCTTCCCCTGTTTTGACAGCAATATGAAAATCTTTAATATCGTTGAGCCTTACAGGCTGCTAGAAATACATGCAATCAAAGTGTTTTCATTGGATACCTGCTTTCAAATCTGGCCAATAACCTGCCCTTAAGTGTGTATATCTCATGTATCTATTACTGACTCTCAATCACATGTATGAAGCTGAATACAAAAGCTGTATTTAAAAAAGGATGAAATAAGCAATATTTGAAAAGATATTTTCCCATTTACTCTTCCCTATATGTGATTAGCCTTCATTTCTGTATTAATTGACTCTTGTGTTGGTTTTCCTTTCAGAAGTCAGGCTGAGCAACCAGCTTGGGTCATCAAGCTGTTTTTTGAATTGTGGCCATAAGCATTATTTCCCTGATACTCAAAAGTTTAATTAAAAATGACCAACAGCAAAATTATTTTGTTGTCTTGCATGTGAACCATCCAGGTCTGCTAATAGCAGCTGCAACAAATATTACTGTATTGCAATACACTGTAATGTTCCTTCTTAACCTTCTTAACCTAAAGACCAAGAAATTATGCCTCTGTTGAGGCTTCCTTTCATCACTTTGGTGTTACCTTTTCTAGGCCATGAACTAGAGGAGGTTTTTAACCAGAATTGGTTCTAGACTCAGCTGGAGTTCTATGGACATATAACAATGTCTTCTGCAAGGACTCCCAATTTTTTATTCCTTGTTTTCTTCTACGCTTATCTCTGAAACACTCTCTACTAGTGTTCCTTATGCAGTCGACCTTTTGGATGACGTTTTGAGTGTCTGTAGAGGACTAAGCTTCAACAATTAATGATATACTTAGGACTTGTTTCTCAGTACTAAGGTCATTAAGTCAGTTATGTAATCAGGTCATGCTCATTGGGCTGCAGCCTTTCACTGATTTGAAATCTGGTTGTTTGGTTGTTTGTTTGTCATTTTAAATTGGGCACTGTCTACAGAAACAGATTTGTTTTCTCTTGGATGCAATGTCTTCCATGTTAGAAAATATTAGACGTTGCATGGATTTGTGTTTACTTGATGCAAGGTCACCCTGGTATAAGCCTCATGGTCTTAACAGTACATGGCTTACAAGTCTTCCACAACTGTATGCTTTTATTTTTCCACTTGCTAAAAATGCTGATAGGCCATCCATGTTGGCTGTGCTTAATGTACTGCATATAGACATTCCAAAGTCTGTCTTTCCCAATCATAAGCCACTCTGAAACACATCAGGTTTGTCTGCTGACTTGGATACACCAAAATTTTCATGTGCATAGAAACACAGAAATAAGTTTTTCCTGCTTTTGAGACACTTTTTTTCATCTAATTCCATTCTTTTCCAGCATCTGCTATGGAGTCAGTCAGCACTGTTTTCACCTCTGTGTTATATACCTGCTTTTCTTTTTGGATTTTCTTCTGTGCAAGTTGTACCTGTTGTACCTACTTATTCTTGTAAGGAAGAGCAAGGGATTTCAGGCAGTGTTATACAATTGAACTATGTAGTTACGTTTTTCTGGATCTTTTTTTTTTTTGTCTGATGTATATACACACTAGCAGAAGCATTGAAACCCATGCAGGATATTTTAAATATGTAGCTTTTTTATAAAATACAAATATTAGGTATTTGGCTCTTCACATTTCATTTAGTTTCAGAAATGAGTTTACTGTTAAGGTCTGAGAGATGACAAACAGTACACAGCTCTTGCATAAGCAAACTTAAAAGCAAAATTATCTTTCCTGGTCTAGAAAAGTTGGTCTGAATCGTCTCTTCGTCCTACAAATCTGCCTTTGATAAAGAGAATCTTTCAGTGTTTCCAAGTGACTAATTAACAAATGCCAACAAAGTTCTATACTTTAAGAAATGCTTTTGTTATAGGTTAAAATTTACAGCCTGTAAATGTTCATTCATACTGTGGGGTTTTATACATTGTCTATCATTTTTCAATATATAAACTCTCAGGAAGAGGGGTTTAGTGTTGAAAATGTATACAGGACTCTTGAGGAAACCAAGTGAATCAGTGGGAATGCAGACTGAGCCACAACATCAGTCCATTCCCAATCTGAGAAGCCTCACCAAAATGTACTGTTAAAGGTGGCAAGCCCCCAAAATGTTCCCTAGAATTTTTATCTACATTAGCTGAAATCTCATACATTTACTTTGACTCTTTGATAGGCAGTCAATTATTTTAATATTTCTTGGAAGAAATCACAGGAAGAGACCTTAGAAGTATTAATGTCCAATCTAGTTTACTGCAGCATGAGGAGCATTTTTAAGCAGGAGTAATTTGAAAGGACAATTTTAGTTCATTTTAAAAAATTGGATTTGTCCCTTTGCTTTCCCCCTATACCCCCTGCATGTGAGGCATCCCTTTCCCTTGTTCTCAGGTGTGAGATAATAATTTCAGGTATCAAAAGAGTTTTTAACCTCACAGTGGTCCACTCATACTAGTGGGATTTTTATATAAAATAATTAAGGCTTATCACACTCTTGTGCATTACTTGGTTTTGTGCAGTCCCTAAATACTGCACACATGAATAAGTGCTTCTACTTATAAACAAATTTAAAATAAAAAGTATAACATTATAATATTAATTCAAGGAGCCTGAACATTCACTAAATATTAAGAGAACCCATGAGAACCCACATATTGAAGCTGTTAATATTCTTTTCTATAAAACAAAAACAACAACAACAACAAAAAAAAAACTTCTGAAGCAGCAAGTCTTTGAAATTCATCATAGAGAAAGCCGGAGGCTAGAGAAGTACCTTTCATTTTTGTCATGAATTTCCATTGTGGAATAGCAGAGTCGTGGGCCGTCAGAAATCCTGGCATTTCCTTTCTGTTTGCTTTCCTCAGGAAAAGCTTGGCAGCTTCTCAACAACGGAATATGAACATTCAGAAGAGCTAAATACAAATATTATAATCTTGCTACCCAACCAGCTGCAGCCCACATGGCACTGGGAATACAGCAGTGATATCAATGGCAAGAGAAGAAAGGGCAGAGTGAGGTCCCTAATGCGTTCCCTCCATCTTGCCAAGGATTTTCTGTGCTGCCTTATGTCCTTTTCTGTAGGACCTCTGCCTGCTTCTGTTCTCAGTGACAGAACACAACTTGCTTGCTAAATATCAAAAGCATTTTAGTTGTTGATGGGAGCATTGCAGGCAGGAAGAAGAGTGTTAAAACTGAGCATTTTGAAAGGCTGTTGTTTTAATCATGTATGACATATTTTTGAAGATTTAGGTAAACATTTTCTTGTCTGTGGTGTGCCAGAACTGAGCAGCAGCTGTTTCTTTGCCGATCCTTCATTCCAAGGATTAGGTTTATAAATGCTCTTTGGAAAGTCCCCATGAAGAATCCCTGGAATATCCCTTTCCATCTTCTCGTTGCCATGACGTGCTGACACTCAATTTTGCACGTGTGGAAGTTAAACTTCAGAGGAATTACTGCCTCTGCTGCTGGCTGGAGTGAGGTGCTGTCTCCTGTAATTTGGTCAGCTCACATTTTACTAATCCTTCAGCCAGAATAACAACTACCAAACCCATAGATAAAGATCACATTTCTAGAATTAGTGTAGCTCTCTCCCATAAGTTTTGCCAGATGAAATTCCCAGTTGCATGAGTTTCAAGAGGTAACAGAGAAGGTGTCACTCTAAGGTGGTGTATGTATGACTTGCTAGCTTGGCCTGCAGTAGCTTTCTGAAAGGAATGCAGAAGGCTTCTGTAGATTCACTTTTCAGAGAAAACAGTCTTACTGACATTTCAGAGAACTTTACTTTCGTTTTGGTTTTAGTTTCACCTGTTGAAGGGCTAATGCTGGTCTTCTGATCTGCTTTTTTAGACATACTAAGCTATACAAAAGTTGTCAAATTGAGCAAAAGGCAGAATTCTCATGTAGTTTTAAGAAGATTGTTCATTTTAAAAAATTGATCTTCCCAGTGTTTTTCAAAGTAAAATTGCATCCTTCCTCAGAGCTCCTGTTTTTACTGTCATATTTTTCTTCACTGACAGAGCATTTTCCTTGTATTGCAGGAGATAGCTAAAAGTTTAGTTTATATTTTTTGGACAGTGAACTTACTTATATGATTTTTTGTTGATGTTGAACTTTTCTGACGCACTGTTGCAGAGAGAAGCTGTTGAGGTTATTCAAGACTGCATGTTGGAAGTTAATTCTTATTCCATATAAACTTAGTTTTTACTTTAAAATTCTTAGGTTTTCTAGGTGATATGTGACATGATAAAATGAGGCTTGGTGATCAGAACAGAAGGTGTACTCAGTTCTAGGAGCCTGTATTTTCCAATCTTCAGAATAAATGCTAGAAATATTTTGGAGCAGGAGGAGGAAAAAAGGATAGTGAGGGTTAGGAGAGCTGATTCTGAGGTGGCATAGCTGCCTGTAAAATGAAGTGCAAGACTTCACCCAGTAGTTAATTAAATTGCATTTAAAAAATGCAATAATGGAAGAACATTTCCAAGTACACTGCATAGTTACTGTCTATCGCTCTGTGTCTGTAGAGCCAAATTTAATATATTAAATAGGATCTCAGGGACTCAATTATGATGATAATACAAGTAGTGAGAATGCAACAAGTAGTGACATTAATTTCATGAATGTTGCATAGGTATAAATCATCTCAGTGTTTGTTCCATTATATTGCCACAGAAATTGTAGGAGAATGGATAAATACTCAGATGGTTGATTACTATTTATGTTATTGTATTAGGCTGTATTTACAGAGCAAGGCTGCCCTCATTATGTTACACTTTGGCACTTTATTGGAAGACTTCTCATCTGTTACTGTGTTGTGAGACCTCAGCAATTCATCCAGCACAAATGGTTTCAAAGTACACATTGCAATGAAAGGATGTGTTGTGCAAAGCATTTCAGGGCTGTCTTCAATTTTGCAAATTAATACCAAATTAATGAACTTCTGTCTTAGAAGCACTCTGGTGTAAGCATCAGTGCCAGAAAGTAAGGATAACAGATGATTTATTAGGGAGCTGTTAATATGAATTGCAGAAAACATTAATTGGATCTAAACCCTCAACCATAAAAACCAATATAATATGATTGAAAAAAACATCACAGTAATTTGTGGGACATATTATATAGCTTACTAGAGAGAAGGTTGTCTGCATTGATCACCAGATTTGTCTCTCATGATGCCAGAAACTCACCCATCAGTTTGCTGCCTGCCTCCTGTTCCTATCGGCGTGGTATAGAGCACTGAATCCTCCTCCTGCACTGTTGCAATTGCCTGCTCTCTGGGAAAGGCCAGACTCAGACAGCACTGAGCCTGTGCCATGAGGAGATTCTCCCCAAAACAGATCTGCAAAAAGAGGACTGGAGTAACAGAGAAAAAAAGGTCAATCAAATTAGAATTAATAATTCTGTCAGAGATGTGGTTCTTTGTTCTTAGGGTGAGAAAGGGTGGTGACACTTAAAAGCACTGCACAGCAATACAGATTTTTGTCATGTAATGCCCAAAGTGAGCTGCATGTAGGTTACAAGAAATCAATACTCTTACAGTGTAGGGTAGGTCTTCAGCATTATTCCTTACTAGGTTATTGATATTGGTAGGTGTCTTTAGTAAAGCCTGCCCTGAGGAAGCACTTTTAGTAGAGGATTCCTGTATTTTTATTGTTTACAGCAAAGGAGTTGTTAAGTGACACGCACTTTTATATAATCATATAGAGAATCATAATTCATATTTGTGAAAGAAGTGGTAATGCTGACAATAATGAAACTGTCAAGGCTTC
>WAAE01031282.1:0-17059 GCA_013400495.1 Nicator chloris | reverse complement strand
TAAACATAATTTCACTTTAGATATAAAATATAGCTTGGGTTTCAGTATCTAAACCAGTGGCCTAAATTATGAGGAAAGAACTTCTAGATCCCAGGGAAAAAGGTAGTACTATTAAGGCCACGGGGTCTTGAAGAAAGGCCTTCATTTTTTCACATATATACTAGAACCCTTCAAGAAGAGTGTGATAAACCATAAGAAGGTGGTGGGCATAAAGGTATAGTATAAGACTAATAACACAATACTTTTTTCTCAGTAGGCAACTGTAAGTTGAGCTAATTCTATGCTTGTGGAGGGAGGAAGGATCTAAAATTAACTGGGAAAAAAAACCAAAAAATCTCTAAAGGAAAAAGAACCTCACCTTTCATCTGTGGAAATACATTCCCAATCCATAGTCTGGGTTTTGCCTATTTTAAATAGTCTTCTGGAAAGAGATCTGGATGAGCCTTGAGTTTACGCTCTGTATCTCTTGGTGGAATGAAACTGCTGAGTGAAGAAGGAAGGATTCTGCTGAACTGCTAAAGTTCCACTGCAGATTTTGCTATTTAGGAAATAAGAAACCTACAGACTATTTAGAAAAATAAGGAGAATGCAGAGAAATGCTCAATCTGTAGGTTGAAGACATTTAGAATATTGGTCACTCACTGTGGTGCTCAGGAAGAACTCCAGGAAGGTTACTGGTCCCACTTTCTAACTTTCAGATGAGAAATAGTCTTTAATGTTAAGGAATATAATTTCATATTAATAAATGATAAAGGCACTGACATAAGAGGCACAAGCATTTCACTGTAAGCAAGAAGAAGAAGATACTTTGAAAAAAAAAATCTGTGTAAGCATCTAAGATTATGAGATATGGCTTGCCTTTACTTACTGCATTATATGGAAACCAGGAAAGAGCAGGCAATGGAGAAAGTACAGTCTGTTATGGACAGCTTTTACAAGTTTCAGTGGGCACTCTGTTTTACAGTTTAGAAGGTAACACCAACCCTCCAAGTGGCGAGGCTAATGAAATAGTCCCTGGAGGTGTTTAGAAAAAGACTGGATATGGCACTTAGTGCTATGGTTTAGTTGATAAGGTGGTGTTAGGTCATGGGTTGGACTTGATGATCGCCAAGGTCTTTTCCAACCTATTTGATTCTGTGATCCTGTGAAATCTGTCTGTCTTAAAGTACTAACTCTCCCTTCCCACAAAGTCAGCAGTTCCGGAGCTACCTGGCATCTGGTCATGTAGGAGAGTCATTTTATCAGATATATGGTGAAATTTTGTATAAAAAGGACGTAAACAGCCTTCCCTTCACGAAATGACCAAGTAAGGAGAGTTGTGATAAATTAACGAAATCGGGTGAGATGCTAGACACCAAGACACATTAGAGCTGCAGAAGTGTTTAAGATAGCAATCTGTCTGAGTTATTTGGCAGTATGCCTGCAGTTCCAGAAATAATTTCCTATCAGCTAAAGGCTCGTGTGTCACTGCTGTCCCAGCTGATGAATGTGCAAACCTCCAGGTGGATGATTTGGAATTAGCTGTGGCTTAAATTGAATAAGAGGACTGCAACAGATAAGAACCGCACAGCAATAAAAAATAATTTCTTTCTCTTCTTTTAGCTTTACTACTCATCACTGTCTCTGTGAAGACGGTTCTGGCTTTTGTAATTTTTATCATTTTTATTGCTATGCACAATATAGCAATATACAGTTGAGAGCTGATGAAGGAGAACATGAGAAAGAGAAGGTTATCAAGATGCCTGAGCTGTTTTAAATTACACCCTCACTTTTTGGTTTGAAAGTTGTATTAAAATTGTGTGGTGTGTGGTGCACTGCACTTCCACATTACTGCTGGACACTGGGAGAGCATAAAATGGCTACAAGTTTTTACACTCTTATTTTTGGAAGAATGGCTGTAAAAAAGGAGCTGTCAATATGCTAGGCATCAGAGCCAGGAAAAACTGAGACTGAATTAAGCAGATCAATATTTTTTATACAATCTTAGTTGCTTGAAAATTCTGCCCTCAATAAAGAAAACTATGCCCAAGAACTTTTAATTAAAGGGGAGAATAAGAGGACTGACTTTAGATCCTCCTCGGAAAAAAGGTGATTATTTAACAAACCCTTACAATCCCTTCTGCAACAAAAGAAATGTAATGTGAAGATACTTGGTTTTGAGGTTTTACATAGCCAAAGGTGTTCATTTCACTACTCATTTGGTTTTGCTTCCCTCTGTTCCCTTCCTTGGAAGGGTAAAAAGAAGTACTAAATAACAAAAAGTAGTAGTTGAATAAATGCAAGTTTCTAATATGAAATTATATGATAAGAACATGTTCTAGAATGCTAAAATACAGTTCTTACATTTCTCGTGGGACAGCATGTGAAAATGTTAGTTTTTGCCAATGTGCAAAAGAAGCAAAGAATATCTGAAGGTCAATGATGATATTCTTACTCCTGCAGGAGGATTTGGCACATAGATGTATGAAGACCACAATGGCCTTTTGAATGGTTCAGATCGTAGGAATCCTATCTTCCCTGATCTCTAAGGTTTTTCAGTGGCTTCCAGAGCATGGAGCAGTAAAGCAATGAGCAAGCCAAGTTACTAGGAACAAGCAGAGGAATGCATTCAGGAACCTGCCAGCCTGCAGTTGCTTGCCTTGCATAAAAATAAATTGTTTGATAACCCCAGAATAGAATAAATTACACAGCAGAAGATGTTCTCTGCTCTCACCATAAGAGCAGAAGGCAGTAGTGTCTAAAGCTTCTTTGTTGATTTAGGACAGTGGAAAAATTTGGAATTATATGCTTCCATCTTCTGTTTATGAAAAAAGTCAGAAAATGGGCAATATGAATGGACTTAGTGGAATCAGCCTTCCAAAGAAGGATCAATTGGGACTGTCTGCTTTCAGCAGGGCTCATGGGTAGCCATGAGCAGAAGTGCAAGAAAAGCATATACTCATCATCTAACATGGGAACATTCCACTTCCCAGAAAATTCACACCGTATGGAATTGTTAAATAAACATCATTTTACCTGTTCAAGATCTAATGGTGGAAGGCACCTGATTGTGCATCATTTGTCTCAATACTACCACCAGAATCAATTGATTGTGCAGAGGATTTGCAGCAGCACCCGCCCAAAGGAAGGTGGTTTCCATTCTTTTATTTAGGCTTGGAATATTTCTTGTATTCTTGCAAAATATGGCTGAAGGTGACTATTAGAGTAGACTAATTAATAATTAGAGGTCAGGATATCCAACTCATATTTAATCACTTTCTTGCACTACCTAAAATATCACTGTCATCCTTAAATTAAGTCCATACCTCCAAGTGCAGGACACAAGTTTACAGAGCAGTTAATTTGCTAATGAAAGTTAGCAAAATTTTCAACATGTATTTTGAAGTCAGAAGGTTTTAATTGGTTCAGAAGACATCAGATTGGGCAGATTCTTCTAAAAAAAGGGCTTTGATTCTGCCTCAAAATATTTCTTCTCCATGCTTCTAATTTGAATTTTGTCAGTCCTTACAGAAGTAATTCCCCTCCAAGACCTAAACCCAGCTATGTTTCTGATATTTCAGACAAGTTAAAAAAACAGAAGAAAGATTTTGAATAGGTACAATTAACTTTTGTGTTAGTTTTTTTGGGGATTTTTTTCCAATTAAAAACTCAGTGGAAGAACAGAGCAACATCAATGACAGACAGTGACGTTTCAAAGAACATGACAGCATTTCTGTTCCTTTAGAATTACCATTAGTAATGGTAATTAGTTTTTAGTTTAGTTTTTGCCTGTTTGCAGGGTTTTCCTTTTGAGGAAAAAGGACTCCTTTCCAGTCACATCCACTATTCATTTTTTCATCAAACTGCCTGGAAGAGACACACATTTTTTGAGTTCATAAAAAAAATTATCTCCAAAAGAGAAAAGAAATTCAATTGTTGTTTTAATTATCTTTTAACTTCAATCTTCTGTAACAAGTTGTCATGCAAAGGGTAGTGAAAAGCTATTGCTATTTAATTATGGATGTGGTGTGTTGGCTTAATAACAATTATGTAGATAATCCGTAAAAGACATCACTTAGTTTAATACTGTAAAACTAGTTTTTGAAAAAAATGAATAATTTAGAGCTGAATGGTCAAAGCCTTGAAAAATACAAAATTGTTTTTTAGTGTACAATATAGTTGGAAATTTTGGAAAAGAATGAAAAGAACCTCTTTCTACATGTTGCAGCTATTTCATGTTTAATCCAAGTGTCACAACTGAGTTCCTGCAATGCACTATTCAAGCAACAAGTGTTCAGTCTTTAGCTCAGGCCTGGGAAACAACTACCGTGAGTAAATATTGAAGTGTTTAATGTTGTGAAAAGAGAAAAAAAGGCCTTTGGCATACATGTTTTTCAATTTTATAACACAGCTTTGAGAGAAAAAATAAGAATGCATGAGAACACTTTTTAGCAGACTGAAATCTGAAGAAAGTCACATATTCCTGGTGCTACTATATAGTGATTTTTACTCATGGGCTGTGCACTATAACTGCTACAATGACACCAACAAGCAGGAATCTTGTCCTGCTTCAAGTATAGTAGTTTAGAAAATAATGACCATCCTGTGTTTAATGAGTCATAAAAAACACAGTTAAAAGCTTGAAAAACTGTAGAAGTTATGCCTACAGCTGCCTTACAGATAGGCAAGTCTTAATCTATATCAGAATTATAGCTTTCTTCTCTGTCTGCCTTTTCACCTTTAAGTTAAAACCAATATATGTGGGTAAGTGGCTAATTCTATAAATCCCAGACCTCTGCAGAAAGTAAGGTCCATGTTTGGATTCTACCAGACATTCCTTATTGTCTCTTGGTGGTTGCTCTATATCAAGGAGATCATCAGTTTCCCAAAACCTATGCTATCAAGCAAATTTAAATACGAACGAGCGTTTTCATTGGCTTTGGCTTATTTGCTAGTGCCAGTGTACATTGCTCTGACCCTTAGGGACATGGCAGCATTCTGAAGAAAGTATTGGAATGAAAAATAAAAATTACATATTTGAACTTTGCCTGAATTGTGAATAGCTTCTATGGCAAGGGATAATAGTAGAGATTTTAATATACAACAATTATTCATAAACATCGCTCACACTACAAATTCAGCTGAACTTTGTAAGAACCTTTTTCTTAAAACAAATAGCAGTTAGGAGAGAATTCTTCCGTGTTTTGCTTTTTCAGGAAATTATATGTTAAAATTCTTCATCAGGCTCTGTGATGGTGAAGGTTGATGTGGTCTTTATAATTTGAGATGAAACTGTGTCCTTCACTTTTTCTGCACTTTCACCATCCGTCCGCAGTGAGAAAATGCAGCAGTCTTCACTGCTACAGGCAACATTTAAAGATAGAGGTATCCAACCCAGTAGACCAGGTTAAACAGCAGGAAGGATGTAGGAAAAAAGACCCTAGAGTAAGAGTCCAGTTCTAAGATGTCTATGTGAATCCGTCCTCTCCTCCACGAGCCTGATTTACACTCTTCATAACAACAGAAAAAGCTCTGACAGTCCTTCCCATCCAGACATTCATAGACACATGTGTCTTCAAAATCTTGCCAATACATGGCATTGTTGAATGTGATGACTGTAGTTGGTGGTCTCATATCAAGTACAGAATAATTCTGAGGAGAGAAAAAAAACACAATAGTTTGACAAGTTTCCCTGGATGATACAGATCAAAATTAAAAATCGCAGCAAAAAGCAATCATTTTTTCACACCTAGGAGTTCCCTTACCTGTCAGAATATTATCTGCAAGTTGTTTTAAACACTTGCAGCTACTACATTTAAGATGGATTCTCAAAAATAAGGAAGATATCCCCCCTCTCCCTTTAGTTATACAATGTCCTCCACTTCACATAGGTGCATTCACTGCCTGTTTACTATGATTTATAAAAACAGATATGGTCAGCAATAGATAGTGATCATTCTAGTACAGGATTTCAAAATGCCACCCCAAGGCATGTCCCCTTAGTGCTTGTGACACTAATGATGCTCAGAAACAGGACACTTTGATGTCATGCATCCTCACAGCAGCATTTGTGCCTACAGACCTCTCCTCCCTCGATGTACTCCCCATTTACCCTTTGTCAGCTTTTCTGTCACATCACTTCCTTGGCGTGCAAGATGCCTTCTCACAATACTTTCCCCTCTCATTACGCCCCCCATTCCATCTTCGCCAATGTCACCTCCTCCACTGACATCACTAGAAGAGGTCCCATCATTTGCTGCCTGTCTGCACTGTCCTGACAAAGCAGACACAGCCCTGTCAGCCTGGTTTTCTCTACCTAAGAGGCCCTTCCTCTCCCTGGGGTTGTGCTGAGCATTGGCTTTGCCTGCAGGAGTGTGCTGGCTGCGCTTTAACAAGCTGCTCACGATGGCTTGCATTTAGGAGGATGCTCTGGGATCTTACTTCCATGCTATACAAAGTGCTCAACATTTCCTGCTAAAGGTGTTAGGGGGTATCTGAAAACTTTCCTCCTGGATGTGAAAAACATTGGTGATATGACTGATGTGCCTCAGTGGAAACTTTTCCTTTTTATATTGACTTAATTTGCTTTCTACAAATCTTTTGGTTTGGCACGCTGTAGTATTACCCACCTCACTAAAAATGCCGGTCCCACAGCTAAGAACTTGATGTGGCATCCCTCTACTTAGATGTTGGCACTGCCAACACAGATAACTACACCTGAACAACTGCCCTATGGAATCCAGTCAATTACTTCTGGACACAATTCACTTTATCATAAGTAAATGATAAAACGTCTCAGGTGCATTCTTCTGTGAACTGCAAGCAGATTGCAGTTTAGAAGCAGATTATTGCAAATCTATTTGTTGTGAATGACTTTATCTCTGAGATTAGATGACAGAAATTGTACCCATACGGTCTTCTCTCTCTTTTGTAAGGTTTTGGGTGGCTTGTTTCAGAGCCTTACAATGTGTTGCCATGTGAAAAAGGTCTAAGATTATTTTACAAGCAATCTTTTTTACTCTATTATTTGGAAGGAAATGACTATTACTATAGTATACATCGAGTTCTGCTATACCACTATGTCCTATATTGTACATTTGTTGCAGGTCTTTATGAACATTTCCAACTCAGGGACTAAAATTTGCCACACCTGTCCAAAATATTTATGTTAAAAAAATAAAAGCTCACAGAGGTTTTGGTGAGTGAAGATAAAGCAGTGCTCTGGCTCTGCAAAGGAAACTTCCTCATCTCTGGGTTATTTTGTTATTTTGTTATATCAACTATCTGCCCAGGACAGAAGAAAAAATAATTGCCCTGATAATACAGAGAGATTAATCTGGTTGTTTTAATCTCTGGCAGGTAGGAGGCATCCTGAAGTGACAAGATACAAGGGGGAGGTGGATGGTGCCCCCGTGTTCTGTGAGTCCAGCTGAGCTGGGGTTGGGAGGAGAGTACTGCACACACAGTGGGCACCATCCCAGCCCCACCTAGGAGGTCTGCCTAGGCAAGGCACTTCTCCAGGGCCTTGGACAAGGCAGTTCAGGTGCAGTGCTAAACATGCTTAATAGTATTATTTCTGACAAGGTATATGTGTCTAGGTGTATTTCTCTAGGAGGAAAAGAAAAGGCTCGGGATTACCTGAACACGGATTTACTAAGATTAATAAATTTCACCCTTTAAGTGTCATCACTGCAAAGCTGAAAAAGACCAAATGGTATCTTGAGAGCCAGAGACATTGATTATTTAAGCTCTAATTTGAAGATTTTTTTGTGTAGACAAAGGTCCTGCTCAATAACTCTTTTAAGGCAAAGAAAAAAAAGAGCAAGTGAAAAACTTGGAAATGCTGCAGATGCTTTCCAAGCAGATCAGAATGACTAGTTCTAGATAAAGGTTTTTAAACCCTAATGTCATTTTAATTATCTTTCCCTAAAGATTTTAATTGGAAAAAGGAAAGTGCTGCTACCCATTCAATGTGCTCTGTTAAATTCATCTTTCAGAAAAATCTGTCCAGGGACTGACAGCAGTAGAAAGTGGATAGATGTAATGCTTCCTGTAAGTTATATGAGGTCTTAAAAGATATCAAAGAACTCATGTTTAAAAAAAAAAAAGTGTATATTATTATTTGTAAAAGGATAGGCTAATAACATGTATTTGGCAGTTGTAAATAAGAAACCAGCATATCCAACCTAAGAAATGCAAACCCCAATGTTCTAGCTCTGACTGTCCTTATCTGACGGCAGACCATTCAACCAGCTGGTTAACTGGCTTCATGCTTTCTGGATGCTTTATATTTGCATAATCTATAGCAGGTATTCCAGTTTCAGATTTCATACAACTTAGAGACACGACTTTGTTCTGTGTTCCAACTTCATTGCTGCTGCACATATTCCATTTGTAGATAGAATATGCTGCACATATTCCATTTGTGTTCAACTTGTGTACCTAAATTGTTTGAAAATTCACCTGAAAACTTGCTAAAGGTTTTGCATATACATAAATGAACTTCCTTTTTCTGTGAAACTTAGTTAAACATATAAGTTTATGACATAACTTGTGTTCATTACTTCCTCATAAAATGTAGTGAAAAACTTCTGTATTATACAAAGCAGATACACAAAATTTCAGAGGTAAAAATAAAACATAATATTCTATACTTGACCCTCCTTCCTCCCATATCATTTGATAAATCCTTATAGAAAGAGGCAGATATGTTCCTCTGCCACAGCTGAAAACAAACTGACCTTTTAACAAAAAAAACAAACCAATATTTTTAGTGAAGTCAGGGTAAAGCATAACAGAGCAATACAGCTCTCTTAGGAATTAATGCAGGTAAATGTCAACCATATATTCATGCCCCCAATTCTCTCACTGAATAAAGTAACTTACTTACCATTACATGACCAAAACTTACATCAGGTAGCTTAAATAAAGATAACAAAAGAATTAATCAGAAGAAAACATACTTAGTGCTTCACATGCATCTATATTCAGTAGCATTCCTTGGACCAAGCCCTTAAATGCATAAAGCTCTTCATGCAGTGTGTTCTATATATTCAGCCCAATATTCTGTACACTTGAAAATGGCATGAAACTTCAGTAGAATCCACATCTAGCTTTTATAGACTTAAAATCTTTATTCAACCCATTAAATTTATTTATTGATTGAACAATAGTGAGCATTTTTTCTGGTGTTAATTTAAATCCCGTTAATGTTGCAATGCTTTCTCACATCTTCATTCATACGTCTGGAATTACATCCTACTACCAAAGATACTCATGCCTTTTTAATTCAGTCTTTCTATAGGATGGCAATTTTAGTTTCATCACTAGCAAGTTCATTTCGGTCTCAAACTTTTCTTTTGTTAACAATCTTCTGCCTTTTGTGAGCAATGAAATTTTGCAAGAAGCTATTTTAGGTTTAATGGAGTTGTCATTGACTAAGTCTGTGGCTTTCTAGACTTTCTCTAATCCCATATTTGTTTCAGCTTTTCCTTCATTAGGTCTTCATTCAATCATTTTCTATAGATCTTCATTCAATCCCTTTTTACATCATGACCTATTATTCCCTAAATTTACGCTTCTCTCTCCTCAATTTCCTTCTTCACTTTTTTCCTATTTGGCTTTGGTTTCTGATTACAAATGTCCTTATTTCAAATGTCCTTGTTTCCTCCGTTACACACTATGGCATCCAACATCTCCAGCTACTGATCTTGAACACATACTATTTATCACTGATCTTGAGTGGTCAACCCCTTTCTGTATGTTTACACTGAGATTTTTTTCTCCATTAAACTGCCCCCTCTCATTTTCATAGTCAGTTATGAAGTAAACCAGGCAATTCTTTCTGCATGATTGTTCTAGTTGATTCTAAATAGATAACTTTTGTGTTTTTCTGGGTGTTACACTTGGAATTTTGTTTTTGGCCAAAAATGAGCCATGCCTAAAACTTTTTTAAGTGACCTCTATTTTTGTCCTTGGGAGCATGCACCTTTGTGCACAGGGCTTAAACCAAATGCTGGTTCCCAGCAGAGACAATGAAATTCTGCTCATAAATATTTCTAGACCTGTTAAGCCATGAAATAGCAATGCATTTGAATATACATTGATGTGCATTTATCTGTACAACAAGCTATGCAATCTGTTTCAGTGGGAGACTTTTCTGACTACCAGCACAGTAATTGGAGGACAAAAGATGTGTAGGCAGCGTTGCTGCTCCATGGTGAGCAGGCTGCTTCTGTTAGGAACAGACCTCACTCAGCATGGAACATAACTGCTCCTGCTGCTACTGCAGGTGACTTTTCCATCAGCTTTCAGGGCAGATCACACCACTGGGAAAATCCTGGAGGAGTGAAGTGCCATGTGATTACATGCTACAGTTCAATGATTATCTGCTCTCTGAGCTGCACATGAAAAGAAATTTAAATTCTCCCATCTTACCGACTTTTTCTTCTTAGTACAGTTTGGTTTCCTGCAACTTGAGTAGTAGTTGAGGGTGGCATACTCCATCAGAGCAGCAAAGACAAACAGAAAGCATACAGTCACAAACAAATCCATGGCGGTGACATAGGAAACACGGGGCAATGACTTTCTTGCGATGGTACTCAAAGTTGTCATGGTCAATACTGTGGTGATGCCTGCAGAGAGAAACTTGATTTAATTGTGTGCAACATCACTTCTCCAAATCACAGACCAATCTTTGGAAACAAACATACAAAACAGAAATCCAGAGTGTACCCAAGTAATTAATTAATTTCATTTGGTAGTATTAGGAAATAATGGAAAACAACATCAGTAGGGACAAAGTTAATTTGTAAACAAAGCTTTGCTCTGTTGTATATTTTCATCTTTGCAAAAGTGACATTGCAAAAGCCTCTCAATATGCTTTTCTTCATCTCTTCCTTTTTCCAATCCCAGTTAGGTTGAAGATGGGGGTGAGAGAGGGGGAGAGAATGAAGAAATTTTTGAAGAAAAGTATGAAGCAGGAAAGATACGAAACCCAGAAAAATAAAACCAAGAAACTTAGTAAGCAGTGAAGGAAACATTCTATTCCACAGCAGTAGTACTCTAAGGAAAAATCCTATGCTTAGAAAAGAAAAAGAGCTGGAGGGAGAAAAGAAAAAGAACTGGAGGGAAAAAAAAAAAAAAGTTCTGCTAAGATCTGACCATGAATTCTGAAAGTATGTCTTCACACCACTGCTTCCTTGGGAGTCCTCCAGTGCCATTTTCCTCTGAGTAAGGGAAGTCAATGTTACTTGCTCAGTCAGAGTTAGACTGTCATACAAACTTCAGATGCAACATTAACAGAAATCTCATCACTTCTGAGATTGATTTAATAATAGTGAATATAATGGGATTAGTGTGAAATATCCAGAATAATAAAACCAGTTCTAGAATGAAATCTGTATCATGTCAGTTATTTGACTCCTAGTAATTCATACAATTTCTCTTCATTCCTGAGGAATAGAAGTCTTTTCATTCCCAACTTGTTATGAACTGCATGTGTTCTGATAGGAAAAAACCCAGCTTCTTATTGGCTTGGGGAAAAAATAAAGCTTTCCCACAAGTAAGTCTCAAGAGAGAACCTTCTCAGCAAACAACATAGCCATAAGTTAATCTTTCTTTTTTCATAGTTAAAATGATGTTTCACAATGGTGCACAGCGTTTGAAATGGCAAGGAATGACTGAAATTATGCGTTATAGTTAAATAACTTCTCACTAAAAGCACTCTGGAGAGAAAGAAGTATCTGTGGATTACTTTTGACTATTTTCTCTTTATGAAGGATTGTCCATTTCTGACTTGTAAAGTTTGATAGAATCTACAGTGATTCACAGGAACAACCTTCTCCATTCAAGCTAACAGAAAGTCCCTGGAAAAGCCAGAAGGCAAATTATTGCCTGTGTCTTCTCAACCCTGAATAATAATGATTAATTGAAATCCTTATATATATATATATAATGATTAATTGAATTCCTTATATATATATATTACCCAGAAACAAACAAAAATTTCTGAAAAAAATAATGAGTCAATAACCAAGATGAAAGCAATGCTGGTTGGAAGTGGAAAGTGTGGACTTTGTGTGTGCCTTGGACATCTAAAGGCTATTGGGAGAACATTTCCAATTCCTGAATTCTATGCCACTTCCCAGGATAAGCAGATGGGGTTGGTATGATCCAGCAACCTCTCCAGACCCCTCAACATCAGTTCTGTACCCAGCTGATGCTTTAAAAAAGCTGCAAAGACCTTGTTTAGCCCTTCATCACAGTAGCTAACTGCAAAGATGCCCAACTGCAAAAGGTGTGAACTCGCTGGCTTTGATTTGACCCTTACTGGCTAAAGGTCAATCACTTTCTGTATGGCCTTGACCCAGGCCCTGGGAGTCACCGATTTCAAAAGAACCACAACCAGACTATGACATACCCTACAATACAAAATACAGCTCTTTATAAAACACTTCCTAATCCACATTTAGATTACTGACACAAAAGTGTCCTTTTCAGAGCCACACGTACATGCTTTCAGACATTTTACTATCTTCAAAAAATTCCTCAAAACCTATAGAGTTTTTCCAGCACAATATACAGCATCCTGTTCACCCGGACTCAAATGTAAGTTTTTATTTCCCACTCATCCTGTGATAGGACAGTTTTTTATTTAAAGGCTAAAAAGAAATAATTAGTTTAAGTATATAAGTCCTTAACTCAGTCTGTATCCTACATCCATGCCTTAAGCCTGAATGTGAAACACCAGCTCAAATCATGCTTGCAACTGGATTCCTGCTCCCACCAGAAACAAGCACTGAGTTTTTGAAATGAGGAAAATTCTATCTAGCGTATCAATTTTACGTCTAGCACACTGGCACAAATGTTTAAAAGTTAAAATGAGTTTATGGGGATACATACAGAGAGGAAAGAGAAAGGAGGTGCACCAGATGATACAGTTTTGTATTTCTGTACATTTACACATCAGAATGTATGTATGTATGTATGTATGAATAAAATGCAGCACCATTATTTCCAAAAATAATCTCTAGTTTCCATACCCTTAGTTCATTTTATCTCTCATGCTAAGGAAATTCAGTTTGTTGAGTGATTTCAAATGCATGTCTTGCCAGATGAAACTGTGAAGTCTCTCACTTTGTGAAGTCCGTATGGCGCTTTGTATCTGTTATTGAAATTCACAGTGCTCATGAACTCCTTCAACAGAATTTTAGTATCACCTGAGGACAGCTCTGAGGTAACCTAACTTCAAAATTTTCAGGCAGAAATTGTTAGTGTAAGCTTACAAGTCCCTGTGTAAATGCCATTTTGGGATGTTATATTCTCTCAGTAAACCCCATACCAAAGATACTATTTGATATAACAAAAAGGAGTGACTGGAAGATCAAATTATGCAGATATACATAGTGCATGAAAACAATCTAACTTTTAGATCATTGGTCTAAACAGTTTTTTAAAATTATTACTGCTTGAAATCTGCTTACTGGATGATCATATGTAAAGTGAGGTGGCAGGAGTTTCATTGTTAGAAACTCTTTGGTCAGCAAGGCTAATTTTTTCTTATTTTCTTGAGGTTATGTTGGTGGGGCACTATAGGAAATTGCTGCTTTCATGCATGCTATTTTCTGGTCTGGCACCTGTTTTAGGTACTTTCTTGGTTTTCTGGTGAATCAGGAAAAGATGAAATGGCAAGGAAAGCAATTTTCATTTATTAAATATCATCTGTATTTTTTTTTACATCAATGCATTGCTGGCCTTGATACCCACTGTATCTTTTTAAACTGCAGTTTGATCTTGCTCTGTAGTAACTGCCTGGTCCTATTACATATTATACCCATTTTGACAAAGTACAGGGAAAATGGATGAAAAGTTCAGTTTAACTTAATTCCCTTCATCTTCAAGAAAAATAACCTATTCTTTTCCAGATCATAACTTTTCTTCGGGGAAAAGCTGCCTTGACTTAAAACATTTTGAGATAATTTTGATTACTAGAGACAAGCAGACACTGCAGAGAGACATTTTTTTCCCCCTTTGAATGAAGAGCAGAATAACTTAGGATCAAAAAATGTAGTTCTCACCCAGCACTCAAATTTTACTTCCATTTTCCCACTGACTTTTCAGGTGGCCTGGAGAGTTGCCAGTCTGGACCTTAGTACCTCAAAGTGCATGTGAAAAGGGGACTACAATAAGAAGTTTTTAAAGAACACTTTAATGTTTCTGGACAGTACTACTGAAAGAATACTTATGGTCCCAAACCCAAATTCTTTTTTTTTTCCCAGCATGGAAATATATTAGCATTATTCAGAAAGGAATAAAATCTGTCCTTCATGTAACTGTGAGTAGTTGGCAATAACTTTGGAAATTATTCATTAATTTCAGAGAGTGAAATATTTCCCTGGTGCTGGTCCTTTACATTAACGCAGCTATACTTGGAGAAGTTTTGTTGCAGAGTCTCTACAATTAATTTCAACTAATTAGTAGGACAATTTCAGCAGTTTGCCTTTGGCTGCATTACTCACAATTTTACCATGTGCCACTATCTAGATGTGGATGTGTGCTGTTGCTCAGACAGATTTTATAAGTTGCATTATATACATAGGTCTACAGCAAAATGGGAGCATCTGCTTACTGCATCCCAGGAGTCAATAGGCCATTGCCAATTTTGTGCACAGGATCCTGTCCACAAGAGAAGTGACTCATATACTTGAATTTATTTTTAGAAAAGTTATATTTCAGCCTATGAAATTAAATTTTCAATCGGGGTTTTAGGAGTGAGTCATGGCATCCATGGATGGAGTAGAGCCTTGGAACAACCCATTTTTATGTTCTTACTCCAAATTCATGACTTCAGTATCTGAATACATTTTTTTCTCTGAACTTCCTGCTGGCTTAAGGGTGAGGTGGAGAGTCACACATTAGTGATTAGTGATCTAACATACTTCTGTGTCTAATTATTTCAAAAAACGAGCTGTGTGGTGGGGAACCACCCTTAGGTACAGGATATGAAAAATGCTTATGGCAAATCAATAACGCAAAGTTTTAGATGTCTTTATTCTCTTTTTTGTTCTGCATTAAGAAGGATAACCCAACTGGACGCTATGTGACTCTCCCCATGCATGGGGCTTCAGACTTCATTTTAAAAAAGATGGAGAAGAGTCAGTTTTTCCTTTTCTCCCATGAGTCACCCAATTTAAGAAGAAAAGAGTTCAATCTAAGAGTTCAGCAGAGAAGTATACTTAAGACCTATTGCTCAATTTTCTGGCTATCAGAGGCAAGTCTACACAGCCAGGAACAGGCAGTTGTAAGCTGCTCTGTCCTCACCTGTCTATGGTGTTTTTGCTGTCCTGGAGGTGGTACTGGATAACAGAGTGAGTGTGAGTCTTTGTGTCCATCCTGTTGCTGGAGCTGTGGTGTACTGGCCCTTTGGCACTCATATGGAGGCAATGAGGACTGAATATTCCTTTCCTGTAAAATAACCTCAGAAAAATGGACCTACATAGGTGGAGCAGCAGACTCTAGCAGGAGGATGCAATGAATAGCTGGGAATGGTTGAAAACAGACATGCAAATTTTAACACAGGCTCCTCTTTTTTCCTAGACTGATAGATTTCTGAATCAGTTCATATTGGCAGACATGGCAACCACAATCTGTTTTCTTTGGTTCTGATATTTACATATAAATGGCTGTTACATCCCCCTATACCCTTGATGCTGTCAAAACCTGCTGGTTTTCCTACAGATACTAGAAAACATTTCTAAGTCTAAGTCAACATTTCTAAGTGTATACTAAAGCACATTGCTGAAATGCACATGGTGGTCATTACATAAATGAGTTACTGGAAAACCTAAACCAGCATAAATCTCCACAATCTATGAAAAATATCAATACATCCAGCGTGAAGCTTAACTTCAAGCATGCAAGCTGAAACACTTTGCATGAGTTAATACTATCATATCCCACAGTTTTCTGTATATATAAGACATAATGCCCAGTGGAGGGGAGCTACAGAAGGGAAGGAAGCCAGCAGTGCAATTAATTCTTTAAAAATGTCACTAAAATATCATGGTGAGAACAAGGGTACAGACATTAATTCAAGAGTTTTATGCAAAATAGGTGGCAGTGTCATCCAAAGGGTCAGATTAATTTACTTTAAATTACCCTGTTACAGGAAAAAACCCCCAGTGGTCTCAGTAATAAGCAGATCTGGTTCTGCAAGATGCAGTAGTAATAATCCAAAGCGTATACCTAGTGGTCTCTTTGAAAGGAAGCTGACATTTTCAAATAGTAGTGTAGGAACATCAGAAAAGGGAATTATTAACAACTTACCTAATGCTGTTCTTGCTGGTGTGGCATCTTTTTTGATCCAAAAGGATACCCAGGAAAGAACAACTGTTAATATACAGGGAATGTATGTTTGTATAGTAAAGTATCCCATTCTTCTGCTTAAGTCGAAGTATATTGTCATGACTACATAATCACCTGCAATAATAGCACAAAAAGGAAATTCACATTGTAATGGGATACAGACAGTTGTTCACTGACCTGCTAATAGTTTAACTTTCATAAAAACACTGCATATGACATATTTTTTAGAGTTTCAGCAACATCTGCACAGTAATTCTCATGTGAAATCAAAGTAAACCTTGCCATTCTAATATCCTTAAGTTTTAGGTCTCTGTGGAAATTATGTATTTGACAGGCAGAGCTTCTCAGCAATCATTCTGGATGAGTAAAATTTTGAAAGGCATCTTGAATTTCCAGACTTGGTATTCCTGTTATATCTTCATGGCCACAAATGCGAAGGTGCTGTCATTCACCAGATTCAGCAAACACTACACACAAAATCCTTCCTTCTGCAGGCTGTGTCTTCTGTGCCATAATTTCAGGTTTGAGTGACTTCTGTCAGCTTCTTTTGAGGTATGAATCTGAAAATAGGGGTCTTTATGGCAAATGTAACATGCACATGAGTATGCCTTTACAGAAGAAGTCATTAAAGACACTAGAACTCAATGCTAGCATTTCAAAACAGTTGTGGCCATTTGTGGGATTTTCAGAGGGTCAGTCTGAACACAAAGTTTAT
>WAAE01031280.1:0-11410 GCA_013400495.1 Nicator chloris | reverse complement strand
CCTCGTCCTCGTCCTCCTCGTCCGCGTCGTCGTCGGCGGCGTCGAGCCCGGCGGCGGAGAGTCCCGAAGCGGCGGGCCCGGGCGCGGCGAGCGGGGCGTTCCGCGAGCTGCTGGAGGCCTGCAGGAATGGGGACGTGACGCGCGTGAAGCGCCTGGTGGACACGGGCAACGTGAACGCCAAGGACATGGCGGGGCGCAAGTCCACGCCGCTCCACTTCGCCGCCGGTGGGTACCGGGGCCTCCCGTGCCCGGCCAGGGCAGTGACAGCGAGCGGGACAAGGAGGGTTCTCCTGGAATAGCTTCGGGCAGGGGGCCTCCAGCGCCTCGGTGATTCGGGAGTGGGCAAGCCTAAGCTGGGAGGAAGAGTGTGAGCACACTCTCTTCCTCGGCGTTTCGCTACAGGCTGTTAATCCCCTTCCTCTGGGTGAGACGAGTGGGAGAGGAGATCCTGGAAGCGTAAAGAGACTGTAAGATCTAAAAGTATGGACAGTGATCTCTGTGTTTGAGATCCATGGGCTGCTTCAAACTTGTGCAGTGGACTTAGGAAGCAAGAAACTGAAATTCAGGACAGAGTTGACTTGAAGTAAGGGTTTCACGTGTATTGTAACAGCTCAGGGACTCCAGTGATGCACATGCACTTCCTGGGAATCAGTTTTGATACCTTGTACTTTGTAACTTCTTTCATTTTGTCATGGTTGCTGGTTGCTGTCTGCATCTCTTGTGGTCTGAGTAGGCTGGGCAAAGGGGTTCAAGTGGAGCAGCTGAACTGTAGAAGTTAGAGATGTGTCCAGGAAAGAAGACACCTCTTTGGCAGGGAAGAGATGTCATTGTGATCAGAACTAATGTTATAAAAGCAATTTAGCAGTAAGGACCAACCGTGTAGACTCACTGGAAGTAAATGTTACCTTTTGGCAAATAGAGTACAGAATCTCCAACAGATTACTGCAATTCAGAAAAAGAGTATTTTTTACAGGGGGTATTCTTCACTGGGGACACAAGGCACACGAAATTAATGATAAAAGTAAAATGAAGAAGGTCTTAAATCATTACTCCTAACTAAGGACTTGTACAACTGCTAGATCTGTGGTCAGTCTGAGAGCTCTCTGAGGTGTGCCACAGTGTTACGGAACTGGACTTCATGTAGTGAAGCGCACAGATCTTGTTTGAGCTTTGTGGTGTACTGGTACGTGTAAATTAAGGTAATTAACTAGACTGTATTGAGTGGTCAGGATTTAAATGCTGGCGTATGTCTCTAAATCACAGTTGAAATCAGTAGCAAAATGAACATTTTATGGTGCAGTGTTGCCTGGCACACTGAATAGTGCTCTACAATTTATCAGTTAGATAACACACCCTAGAGATTGTGTGGGTTTGTTTTCATTTTCAAAGTGCAAGAGGCATTTGACAATGCCCCTAACAGAACTCTTGGTCCTGAGCTGTTTCCTTTTCTTTTTTCTCTGATCCCCGAACTCTACTACTGAAATGGGGCTTACACGAGTGGAGTTTAAAACACAGCAAACTTCTGGGGTATGGAGATGGACTTAATTTTCATGAATCCTGGAACATAATGCTGGTACCAACTGCAGGTGTGCTTGTGAAGGTCTTAAGGGTTTGGAAGGCTTGAGTCTGCTCTGCTAATTTTGGATTCAGACTTGGACTGTTCTGCTTCCCCTAAAACTCCAAGATCTCAGGTTGTAACTTCAGTGCCTGTACAAACTGTAGTGCTGAAGCTGCAGTGGGTAATGTCTGCTCTGATTAGAGAAGAAATGGACAAAACTTACTTGAGGGGGTAAGGTTTTGAAAGTTGGTAAAGTCATTAAGATGTTACTGTAATAGCAGTGGAAGGTGGTTCATTGTAGCATGAGGAAAATAGCAGATGAAGTTCTTGTACCCAACAAATTCCTATATCCATTTTTCTAGATTTAAAGACTTTCCTTATCTCAAATTGCTGCATGTCTGGTGCCAGTGGATTAGACATGTAAGAGCATTAGGCAGATTTCTTATTACAAAAATCTTAAAATCCTGCATTTTGGAAAGGCCTATACGCAAGCATGTTGTTTGAATGCAGCTGATCTTAAGCAGTGTATACCTGCCAGTGATGCAGTGTGTTGATTTGATCTCCTTTGTGGGCCAAAGGTAAAAATAAAACTTGTTTGCTTATGAGCATAGCAGTCTGCTGTGTATAGGAAGTGGTGTTTTGGGTAATAGCCCCTGTTTATGAGCCATACCTAGGTGTGAATTGAATGGTGTTCAGTAGGGGAATGGGTGGATGAGAGTGCAGAATGTCGTGTTTTAAACTGCTTTTTTCGAACTTCTTGAAGCTAAACTCTTAGATGAATAGAGTTTCACTTCTGATGTGATTTGTGGAAGAAGAATTCTTCTAATTTCTTCTTCATTTCCCATTTTAGGGACTGGGTTTTTTTTTCCTCTTCCCATTGCCACAGGGTACTCGACTTGTCCCCAGCTCAGTCTGTTTTTTCAGATGTCTATCTTGGCAGCAATGCCAGGCAGTTAAGTTCTTTTACTGTAATAGGGAAGGATAACTTCCCCAGTTATAGTTCCTTGTAAAAAGTACTAAGTTTGGGTTTCCTTAAGCTTTGTAAGGTTTCTAATTAAAAAGGCACCTTTACGTCCTTTCTTGTGGCAGGACTATAGAAAGAGGGACTTCTGAAAGCATTCAGAATCCTTGGCATATGTGTAAGCTGGAGGTAAGACAAGAGCTGAAATTTGTTACCAATTATTTTAAAAGCTGGAGATAGGTCTGAATCTGTTCATAGAATTTGGAGTCAGCTGTCCATTGTTCACTTCCAGATAAATTATGCATGGCTGCATCAAATCAGAGCAACAGTTTTATCCACATTTTCTCTGTTTGGGATACCTGAACTGTCAGTGGAACTGAATAAAGGGGAGTTGGTTCTTCAGCTCTGTGTTGAAGTGTCAATTAGTGTGCTGAATAAATCTGACCTGCTTTGGTTAGCTATTAGTAAGAGAGAAATTAATACTGAGGCGATACACGGTTATAGAGGCCTCTCTTGCAAGCAGGAAGAGGTTGAGCAAAGCATAATTTTCCTTTCATCCTCCTTGATTGGAAAGGGGAAAACTCAGCACTGTCTCAACTTCTGTGTGGATTGCAGGATATTTGGGTCTCTGGTACCAGTGCAGGCTTTGGATATTGTCCAGCAACGGCCAAAAAGCAGGTTTTAAAGACTTGAAAGTGATTGAGTGACTTTAAAACATGTACAAAAAAGAGCAATTAAGGGGAGATATTAATGTGTGCATAGCATTTACATTCAGTTTATTTCAATAAAAACTAGCTTGCTAAAAAAATTTAAAAAGCAGCTATGCTAAGCATGGACAAAGGTATGTTTAGCTTAGCTTTTTATCCATACTGGTGGCCAAAAACAGATACCTAGGGAAGAGTTATACATTTACCCTCCTCATATGATACTTCTCTGAGTACTCTTCTTGCAGTTTGTAGCTCAGCAATTGTGTGAACAAAACTCAGTTTTTAAATGTTATTAGAGGGTCATCCTGTGCTAAGGAGTTAATGAAATAATTGGACTCCTAACTTGAGTTAGAAGTAACTTGTTTTCTCTTGTACTTTGCACCCTCTTCACTGGAATATTCTGTGTTCTGCTTAACAATTCTCTGCTTCAATCTGGGTTGAATGAGACAAGCTATTTTACTCACTTGTATTTCTACTGCATTCCTTTGATCTAAAGATGAGTTACCTCTTTTCCTTGAGAAAGATCTTAACTTGTCATTGTTTATTTCACCAAAATAAGAACATCTTTACTGTACTACATGCCCCTCAGTAGCTGAAAATACTTATCATACCAGTGTTTTCTGTTCTTGTAAACTGGCTCGACAATTCTGTGTTTGATGGTGTTGTCGACACATAGTTAATAAAATACCATTTTTTGCCAGCATAACCAAATGATTTGGTTATTCTGTGTGTATGTGAGAGATAGATTTTTTTTTTTTCCTATTGGGAATGTTACTGACTTTTTTTAATAGTTGGATGATTTTAGTCTATGTGATGAGGTGTCATGTTTTAGGTATAATTTGTATGGGATATGGTGTGACTTTACTCTCGGCCTAAGATATATCTTATGCATCCTGTGGTTTGCGAGTTGAAGTGCCTGTACTGGTTCATTGTGTTTGAAGCAGGTTGACAGTGATGCATTCATGGTGTGTGTGTGTGTCATCCTCCATGCAGAGCACTCACATACCAAGGTTGATTTTCTGTGACTTTTCTACCATTAATACACCTGGATGGGGAGGACTCCCGTGAGCATTTGTCTGAAATTCCAGCTTTTTCCTGGAGCCAGCTTGGTAACATACTTGCTTTTTCCCTTCTGGAACAATGTTGAGCCCTACAAAAGGATATATGTATTTCCTGCTGACACCTTGGTTCATAGGCTTTTAGACCTCATCCTTGCTGATAAATCATTAATAATAGCACCTCTTTCAGAAGTGACTAGGTGGATGGACCTGGTAGAAATGAGCTGAGTCCTACTCAATTTTTTTCATACAGCCATAGTCATAAGCTTGTCCAGTCCCACACCCATTTAATAGGAAGTTAAACTTTTTTTTGATCATGAAGTTAGCCCCTCACGTTCTTGTGCAACACATTCTTTTAGCTTTACAGGTGTTCTCTTTCTAGTGTTTTACCCAGGGATATAGAGAGTACTAATAGTAACTGCTGAACTGTGGCTTAATGCCCACTTCTGTACCAAGAAGAGGTAGAAGGTTCCAAGACTGGCTTTTGGAAGCTATGGAACTGGGATCACAGAGTGGAGTGTTCTTGGTCTCACTGAAGCTCAGGCTTGGAGAAATCTGATTTAAGGTGACTTGTTAAAATATCAGTCATACAGCTTGTTTTCTTTCAGTGTGTAGTAATGGCAAAAAGCTGTTAGTTTTGTTCTAAGCATTCCTTTGATATCGCTAGTAATAACTGTTGGAAGTCTAATCACTTTGTGAAGGCCAGCATAAATAACTATGCTCTAGAAAATTTCTGGAACATACATCTTTAATCCTGAAGGCAAAGGGATCTCACTTGGGTTGGGATGCAGTCAGTGGTCAGAGTTTGAGAGCTGATCAAGTTGGTTTGTCAGCCAGCAAGCTGTTAATCATAAAAATACAAGCTGCTTTGACATATGAGTAAGATATGCAACTGTGGAGGCAGAGCTGATCTAAGTAGCTACTGAGTGTTCCTTTAGGAAGAGCCAGGAAATGGCAAGAAGTAGTTGCTAACTTATGACACACTTCCACTCTGTGCAGAGACAAGTGAACAGACCACTCCACCTGTGCTGCAATGTAGAGCAAATTAGATTACATTGCTCTGGAAAGCTTTGCGTGAGACATCATTCTTAAACTACTCTGACTCAACTTGTTGCAGGTGTCCCCTATGTCCTTGTCATAGAAGAGATGTCTGACCTCACACGGGTGTTTGTAAAGCCAAGTCACTGTTTAATTCTGCCTTGTGCAGCTTAAAATGGGGTTAACAATTTTCAGCTGGATTCGTAGGGATACAATGAAGAATGCAAATTGTGTAGTCAATTAGGAAACATCCTGGCAGTCTTAGAGCTTCAGAGCCTGCAAAATGCACACTTTTTCATGTAAAAAAAAAAAAAAAGATGAATCGGTAAATTACTGGCCTTGACTTAGAAATTTTTTCTTTTGTGTTTTTGGTAGCATTTGTGGTACATGAACTCTGTTAGTGTCACAAGCATATTACTTAGTAGAAAGTTTCAGCTTGCTTTCTTTGTGACTAGTATCTTGGTCTCTTGAATTATCTTCTAATACCTTGTGCAATATGTCTCCATCCCATTTAAAATTTTTTTGAAGGAATTTACGAGAGAATATAAATGCAAAATCTTAGACCTTCAGTAATACTGAGCCAGGTGCACTTTTTCTCAGCTTGAAGGCTTTTCAGTTTACTTAGTTAAATCACTCAGTTTAATTGTTTTCTAGTGAAATGGGAGAAGTGCTTGGGAAAGTCTTAGAGAAAAATCTGATCCCAGTGTGTGCTGTAGTAAAGCAATGACACACAATGACTTAGCTTGGACTTCTTTCACCCTTTGCATATAGCATAAAACCATTCTGAAAAGGTCATCCATCTAAGAGTGCTCCTCCACCTCAAGGGCTTGTATTCCCATCTGAACTGTGTTTAGTGCTCTAACAAATGGAATTACGTTTAATAAGAGCATCTTTCCAGCTTTGCTTAAGGTCCCAGTGATACCTGCAGGTGTGCTTAACCAGTGATTATACACTTCTGTAAAATTTAACTCCTTTTGGAGTCTTGTTCTTAAATCGAGGTGAAAGGAGGAGGAAAAACACCACATAAGAATCATAAGTCTTCCATGTCATAAGTCAAACTGTGGCGTTTGGAGGAGTTCTTGCTGTGTTGTGATCAAGTGTCATTAATTGGGTGGTGGGTGAAACAGTTCTGCTGATTAAACTGACTACTTGATGTATTCTACTCACCAGGGAGAGCATTCTTCCAGTTCTACAGTGAAGTCAGTTGTTTTTTTACCACACTTTCTGAAAATTTGGCAAAGAATTGTGTCTTTTGTGAAAATTAGTAATTAGGCTGTCTGTAAACTATTACCACGTGAAAGCTTTTGACTAACTGAAGGGAGGTTTAAAGTCGAAACCCTAATGGGCATATGTAACAGAGGGTACAGTTGATGCTCCTGTAACTTTCCTTACATCTCTCTCTCATCATTCAGCGTGCTCAGCCTTTGTAGAACATCTTAATGAGATAGAGTGGCAGCCAGGCAGGCTATGATACAACACAGTTCAGCTCTGTCATGACTGTAAGTGAATTGTCCAGCTGTTGTTTGAGCAGGTGAGCAGAGTCTGACTTTATGGTGAAATGAGCCAAGAAGTAGATGAGGGACATGAATAATGTACACTGAACCAAGAGTGAACAGTTTTAGGTACTAAATCATGTTGTTTTGCCAGACAAATGAACAGAAATATGTTTTCTTGCAGGTTTTGGAAGGAAGGATGTTGTAGAGCACTTGCTGCAGACAGGAGCCAATGTTCATGCTCGTGACGATGGAGGACTGATACCCCTGCACAATGCCTGCTCCTTTGGTCATGCAGAAGTGGTCAGTCTGCTGCTGTGTCAGGGGGCAGACCCAAATGCTAGGGACAACTGGAACTACACTCCTTTGCATGAGGCTGCTATCAAGGGGAAAATAGATGTGTGTATTGGTAAGTGTCTGTCACTTGTCAGGTTGCAATTTTACCTGATTATGTTTTGTGAAGCTGTAATTGTTCATGTGCTGAACTTGGGATGAAAGATATTGCTTGTTCTAAAAGAAAAGTGAACTACTTTCAATCTAGCAGGTAGGTACAGTGATATTAATTTAACTTTTTCTTGGTCTGAAATACAAGGTTTGTGGAACTTACATCAGAAAAACTATTCTGGAGAGATTGGATGAAGTCTCCTTGTTTGTTAAATTACAGTATTTAAAATCTGAATATGTCGATTTGTCTTTCTTGGTTGCTGTCAAGAAAACTAGCGTTACTGGGTAAAGTCTTTGTTTTTTTGACTGCTCTATATGTTGTAATAGTGGTTAGGAAGATGGTAAACCTTTCATTCCATGCAATTTGGAGAAACAACTCAATCATTTGGAGCTTTCCAGTACAATTTACAGGACACCATTGTTCAGTGGTGATCTATCTTCAGTATGTGTTTTGTAGCCTGGAGCCAAAGCAATTTCAAAGAAAATTGAACAGTTCAACTGTTTAAAATCTGTTGAGAACATACAAAGAGCTTTTCTGTCAGGATGTCTTTAACTTCTGTGGTTTTTTTCTGTACTTAGTAGTACTTTGTTTCCAAATAGGAGCTTCTATTTTTATTTTTTTTACACTCAGAGCAGTTTCTTGAACTTACACTCTTTTAACATCTACTAACTTGAATAAAATTATCTGCTCAACATTTCTTTTTAATCAAAAGGAAAGCCTGATTTTTAGCCACTTCAGCTAAGATTATGAACTATGTGTTCTATGTGTTATCCAGATGACAAGACACAATTATCAGACTTTCAGATACTGTCTTTTTTTTCTGAAAATTTCATTACATAGAATTGCTTCAGAGAAAGCTACAAAACTTACAGAAAGAAATCTTGCATTAGCTTTATTGCAATATTTAAGTCATTACTTAAAAATAAACACCAGAAATTGAGTGAAAGAAAATTGGAGGAAACACCAGAATATAATTTTTCAGTCTTTTTCTTCTTTTCACAAGCAATGTGATGGATCCATTACATCTTTGTATGCAGGGTAAAACATGGAGAATATTCTACAGAAATTGAATATAGTTGATTATGCAGCATTATGTGGGAAGAGATCCACTCATATAGCAGGTTCCAGTAACAGTCTAGTATGACAATGTTGAATGGAAAAGTAAGTTTAATTCCAGTCAGTAACTGGAGTCTAGTGTGGGACTTAAAAGAAGTAATTACTTTGGTCTGTTTTGTGATTTTGGGAGGTGCTGACAGAAAATCCAAATTAAATGGAAGAAAGTTTGACAGTAAGAGACTGAATAGAAAATTGATCTTTTGCTTTGGAAAAGACTTGTCTTTTTCAGTTTTTGAAACTTTCTATTAGAGCAGGAAAGGGTCCAGCAGCACACTTCTGTGTTTATAGATAAGATGCAAGATGATTGTGACAGAGGTTTTAGGATTTGGCAGGGCAAGACAGCATGAGTAGTGTTGTTTTGGGTGGTTTGTCTGAAGGCTTTGATATTCTGGAGGAGTTGGGTCAGCTGAAGAGGCAGATTATCTGATACATCCGTTTTGATGTACAATGCTGGTAGTAATTTACGATTATTTAGATCTAATTTTGGTAGTCAAAGAATTGATGGTACCTTTAAAGTTCACTCTTAATTCAGCAGGGAGTTGTGGACTTGGTGAAAAAAAGTACAGGATTAAATTTATGGCTTGTATTACACAGAACTTCGTTCTGTATTCTGTGCACAGATTTGATCTGTGACTCTAAATGTTGATGCTAGACTCTAGGATATGATCCATGTATATGTCAATGCTCAGCATGTAGTACTTCCTGATGAAATCCTGAGGCTCTTCTGCTGTCTGGAGCAGTTTTAGGGTTCCTTGGAAGACATGAGCGGGCTTGTAGCACTACAGACAGTTCTCCAATCTGCCTGCAAGTAGTTCTGGAGGAATTTGGGGGCAGTTTTTTACAATTTATTTTAAACAAGTAAGCGTGATGCTATTGTGGTCGGTTTAGTTACAGTTATCAACGTATGTTGTACTTCAGTCAGATATTTCATTTGTCAGGGTGAGAGTTCCTACTAAAGGCATTGTCACCAGATTATTATGTACTGTAGTATGATGCTGCTTTGGGATTTACTTGGTTCTGTAAAACTGATAGGACATGAGTCTAGACAAAGAAGTCTGTTCTTTCATGTTTGCAGTGATTTTGCAATTTGTATCTAGTGGGTAAGCATGTTTTGCTCTCTTTGACAAAAGTTCTGTTTCTTTCTGCAGTTTTATATAAAACTTATATGTTAAGGTCTTCAGCTTTAATTTCAAAGTCTTTTGAAAGAACATGTTATACACGGGGATAATGCATTAATGGTTGTAGGGCATGAATTCTGCCTAGGAATATTTTAATAGCTTTTTGGAATACATTGTACAGTACTGCAGTTTACATCTTAAGTGTATGATCTTGCAACTGATAAGATGGAAGAAACTGGTCTGTTAAAAAAATTAAAATTCAAAGAACACATCCTTGGAGCTCTTCTTTTTAAACAAGCAGGGTGTGCTTTTTAAAAAGCGTTGTCTGAAGAACAGGAAATCCTGACATAACCTAGATTTTTTTGCTGAATTTGGATATCTGAAAAGTGATAGACTTTGTAGAAATTAGTCATCTAACCTTGTTTTTGGCTACCTACTCTTGGCATCTTCTTCCAAATGATATAATGAGTGAAAATTTTCCACTTTACCTTCTCTCCTTTGCTTCTTCTGTGCCACCTAGCCTGCATATTTTCTGTATCACATCTAGCATAAAACACTTTTTTTGTTACTTTACATGTCAAAAAGGGAAAAATGATAATTGAACAGTGTGGAGATGAGCACATTCATGAATAATGATTTTTCAGAGAAAAATCCAAGGCACTGAAGCATGGTAGGAAGACAAGCAAAAGACAGGTAGTGACTCCAACAGTAGAATGCTCGTGTGTCTAGCACAAGTGTTGGAATGGAGTGTCTATATTTGTGTTAAAGGTACTGTGGGTGCTCAGCTTTTGTGCTGAGTTTGGAGTAATAGATACAAACCCTGCTACTGGGGGAGGCTTATGTAGAAATAAGAAGTATACATGAACTGATGAAAACTCACCAGACTGTGCACCCAGGAGACTGTAAGACAGCAAATAGCTGATGTGAATTCTTTTTCTTCTGTTTTACTGATTGCGTATTGCAGTCACAGAACTGTGTAGGGGGAGGTGCTGAGTTTGGGAGGAGTATTGGCTCTCCTAGGTGGCAGTTGCTTTTGTGTTCTGGGTCTGGAAGGGAAGGTCTTGGTAAGCAGTATTCCTCTGGTTTGCTGACTGTCCCTTGAAATGTATTCAGTCACTGCAGATCTGTTTAGTTGCCACGTAATTACACTTGAAAACATTGTTTGCTTTATGTAATCAGTTTTTGGACTAAATTTATTGAAGCACTGGAACCAATTGTTAGTGTACTCCAGTATTTATGACTTCTAGGATTACTTTATCTGTCAGGAAGATGCATTTCAGTGTCTGTGAACAGCTTCTAGAGCTAATGAAAAGTGATTTTGTTTCTCAGTGTTGTATTTTGTCCTGGAATAGTGGATGAGTGGTGAACTCTGAAATGTCCATTTGGAGGAATGCTGTGACGTCAGGGTGGTGACTGTTCTGCATGTTGGGCTGTGGAGAAAGAATTATCCATTTCTTCAATCTGACTGCAGTATAGACTTTCAGATGAGGATCCACGTAGCTCATTTTTTTTCCCAGAAATTACATGTAGCTCATGATGCTCAGAGACTGTGAAAGCCTTGAATGTATCCTTCTTTCTCACGACAATCAGCAATTTAGGAACCTGATAAAGAGGCTGCATTTGAACTGTTGCATAGCAATTTGTTTACGAAATTCCTGAAAGCTCTAATTCACTTCTTAAATGCTGTCTTACTTTTGGCTTTGAAGGTGTTCTGTGGGAAGAGAATTTTACAGTTTAAAAGTCTTGCTGAAAGAAAACAACTCATCCTTTTTTTGAAGAGGAAGTTATTCCTGATTTCTTCATGACTTTTATTGTAAGCTGCTCAGGACTTTTGTGAGAATTAGTGAGCAGTGATTTCTGTTTGCAGTTTGCATGTCCTTTGTGGGTTTATAGATATCTTTTTTTTTTCTATCAAA
>WAAE01031277.1:0-12195 GCA_013400495.1 Nicator chloris | reverse complement strand
TTCTATTCTATTCTATTCATTATCTTTCTATGGGATATTTTGGTATTTTACTGCTGCAGATTAGCAAGTTCAGGGTCTGATGAACATTTTAGATGAACATTTTTACCATAATTAAATTGGATTATCAGTGATCCTTAAAAGATTTATAAATGAGGCTCTTAACTGTCAAAGTTTTTCCTACAAGTTGCTCCTCTTCTGGTTTGGGGGAAAGTCCTTGCACAGATTGTGCTAAGGAGCCCAAAGTTTTTTAATCTGTAATTGTTTTGTCTTTTGAGCATTGATCTTAAAGTAGAGATATATGGTAGTGATTTCTCTGCTGCCTTTTTACACAAAAGCCCCCCAGCAATGAAATAAAAAATATATACATGCCAGATGTATATATCTACCATTTTATCTATCATCAGCCTTTGACATCAGCTCTGTCTTGCTTCATTGCTCTGGAATTTTCCCTCAGATGTGTCACACACCCTGTTGCACAATTATCAGCAAAATTAAGTGACCTTTTATGCTGCTCTGTCCTGCTAATGGACTACATTCCCTGGCAAGATTTGGAGCAAAAAGTTGAGCTCTGCCATTAATTACAGTGTGTTGATAAGAGTAAATTCCATCTGTATCGTTTGTCTTGGAAGTGCAGGTGAATAAATTAACTGGTGTAAATGTCCAAGGTTCATGGGTAGTCTTACATTTTAAACAGTCTTTTCTCAAATGATCCCTAGGAAAAATATTGGCTTTGGATACAGATCTGAAATAGAATCCCCTAAGATTTTCAATCTATTTTCATTGCACTCCATTTCCTCACTTGCTTTCCAGGATCAAAAAGGGTGTGAAAATATGAAACAAATTTTAAAATCAATTCTGTAATTTGTTCTGAAAACTCAAATTTGTTTTCAAGTAGGTGTAGAAAAATTAGGCTTTTTAATTAAATGAAAAATAGCTAGTATAAAAGTGGATATTTTTAATTGTGAAATTATTTTTTATTGTTTTAATTAATACTGATGTTTTGCAACTTTTCTAAATCAGTCAAATGGTAAGAATTTTCAGTGGTGAAAGTTACAGATGAAAGAATATATATTCTATTAGCAATACAAGTTGATGTTTTTGCTATTGGTAGTTGATAAATTTTTCTGTCTGTTCTTCACCAAGAATCTGTTCATGTGATTTCTTTTCCACAAATTTAAAAGTGTGCTGTGAATGCAGGCGCGTCAGAACAACAGTCTCTTTTATTTTTCACATTATTATGTAGATTGCACAATTCAACTATGCTTGAATATTTGCAATTCTAACACTCCAAGGTTGAGGTTAAAAAAGGTGATTTCAGAACAAAGAGAAGCCTTATTAATTTCCAGAAACTATTAATTTTTCTCAGTATATTGGGCAGCAGCTAGATGAAAATAAGGTTTCCTTTTATAAAGGGTTTCATCTTTTATGATTGTGAGCATCTACATGTACTATGAAATTTCTCTGAATACTGAAGGTGTCTGTGTGGGAAAGGGTAAGAAGGAACAGTGGAGTGGGGCTAAACTCTGTGCTTAAATAAACCTTTTATGTCTTCCTACACTGACTTGTGGAGCTGCAGAGCACTGCTTAGCTTCCACTGAGATGTCCAGAAAGAGCTTCTTTATTACAGCTCAAGGCAACTGAATGCAATTCAGTGCTTCCTTTTAGAGCTTGCATTGGAAGTTGTGAGAAAATATGGCAGCAGGAATAGTCAAATCTGCTTACATGTGAAGAGGTTATTTATGTAACAGAGCTTTGTCATTTCCCTCAGTTTCCTAAGTAAAATACCACCTGTATTAGCTACTACATAGAGCTACAAGTAAAACTTGTTTTCAAAGATCAGCTTATTGGTCTTTTAAAAGTTGCCAAAGCCGTTAAATCTAGACCTGATGTTAGAAAGGTGAGCTTGGAGATAAGCAGGGATCCTCCCAGTCTGGAATTGTATTGGAGCTCTCTGATTCTATTACATGCATCACAGACTCAGTGGTGTAGCCTTGCAGAAATCTGTTATGAAATGAGCCTCAAGGACCACGAAGAGATTGATCATTTATATAAAATAATGTTCTTTTTCTGGTTTATTCTGTTTGTGCGGCCACTGGAAAAACATTTTGTTTCTTGACAAAAGTATTGTTCACCATCCAGCCACTCTTAAGAAGCTAAAAGAAATAATTTATTTTGCATCAATACAAAGAATTCTTATTAAATACTTTACCATTATGTTAAGCAATGTTCTGCATGCCTTTTGACGACTTCTTTTTGTTTTGTTTTGTTTCTTACAAAGGTACAGTAATTGTACCTTTCTTTCCTGTAGTTTGGATACAACTTGATAGGAGGATTTATAAACACTGTTTCTTTTGAATGCTATTAAACAGGGCTTGACCACTGCAGTTTAACAAAAAAAGAAAGAAAAAGTAAAAAAAACACAGAATTTCAGACTAATTGACTTCTGAAATATGTAAGACTTTTGAGAAAATCTCAAAAACTAATCCTCTAAGTACAAGGAAAATTGCATCCTGTATCACCTCATCCTCCTAGTTGGTGCTTTTGCTTTTGTATGCAATTTCAGAAACAAAAATATCAGACCGGAAAAAAAAGATCAATGTGTTTCAAAGAAAGAAAAAAATGGAGAATGTCATTCTTCTGACATTTATTCAGTGGGATGTTTAGGCTTATGCCTAGCTTTTGCCATTTAAAAGCATTAGGCTACAGGCCAGGCTGAGATTTGTTGGAGTCCTGAGTACCTTGCTTACCCAAGCCTCTGAACTGAAAATATTTTTATAACATAATAGATTTTATAATGGAGTTCAAAGTAGGCCAGGTCTTCATTTATGGTTTTGATCTCCATTGCTGTGGAATCGCCACTGACCGTCAGCAAAGACGCTGGAGAAAGTTGCCAGAGAGTTCCTTAGAATGTTTGATATGTCAGCAAAATCACAGCCAAATTAGTGTTGTTTTTCTGATGCCGCTAATCCTTTTTTCTCCAGTGATACAGTTCCTTTTGATCTTTATGAGAAACATTTGCACAGTCACAACAAAACCTTGCAGGATGAATACCGGCCTAGGATAGCAGATGTGATGTGCACTATACTTTCTCTCATGGGTGATAATATTCTCACAAAAATACTCTCTAACTCTTTAATAATTTGAATTTAAAAATAATCTTATCATATTATGAGGCAAAGCTGTAACTGACTGCAAGTCCAATAAACAAATTAATGTCATTTTTTACTGTCATAACTCTGGTGCTATCATGAGAAAGGATATCTTGAGTCTAAAAAGGTCATTTCTCTTAGACTGTAGGACGACTAACAAGCTAATTATAAATCCAGCTGAAGGGAAGACTTATGGACTCAGTCCATAATTATGTCTGCAACTGGTTTATTCTGAAAGTACGGCAAACTCAGTGGAATCTTCTGGGATTTCAGGCACTGTACATAGACCATTGAAATAAATCCTTAACACTGTTTAATTTCTTTTTTTTTTATATATAGAGCAAGTTATTCCTCATTTAGATGTTTTGTTCTAGCTATTTCATTGTATCAAACAGTCATACAGTTTTGCAATACAGTGCATTCTAAGGGTTATATATATTTCAGTATATAAATGTATACAAAATGTGACCTACATTTAAGAGAGGACATGAAGATATTTTGGGCTCAATAGGAAAAAAGGATGTGTTCAGCTATTTCCTGTACTAGAACTCTAGTTGCAGCATAAATGAAGAATAATGGGAGTTGCAAAGGGGAATATTTCTCCCCTACTTCCAAGTGACTGGGAAAATTAAAGGAGAAAAAAAAAATGAATCTCAGAGGTTTTTATAACAAACCTTAGGAGCAACATGGGAGATAGATGTGAAAGACTGCATTTTTTAAATTGTTTTACCAGTTCAAAGAATAATCTCTTTTCTCTCTTCATTTTAAGGAGAATTTTAACATCAAATGAATAACCTTTTTATGTACAATCAATAGTTCTGAATATGTAAATGGTGCATTGTAATCAATATATAGGAATAAGCAGAAAGGCAGAAATATTATCACTGACAAAAACATCCTCATATAGCTGAGAAAAAGCGGAGATGAAAATTTATTTTTCTAAATATAACCTCACAGCAATATTTTCCCCTCAGTGTGAATTAGTGATTGGTACTGAAAGGCAAACAAAAAAATAGATTTGAGATATAGTTATAATAATCGTACTAAAATTAATATCAATATCAATATGAGAGGTACTAAAATATACTGAAAAAAAAACATTTATTTTGAGCCCCTCAGCTGCAATTCAAGGAACCTGCCATATTTATTGATTGATATGGGAGTGCTACAGCAAAAGCTTTAAAGAATGAAAATTTCCTGAGGAATATCGTTTCACTGCCAGTAAACAGAGTTTAATATTATAACTTCATCCTCAACAACGCTACTTTTTGAAAGGAATTTGTGCACCATGACCTGTTTGTCAAGCTGATCGAGACTGAGCTCTCCATTAACATATGATAAAAAAAAGAACTCATATAAAGGATCAGACCTGTTGACAAAAATGGGTGAAAATGTCCTTTATTATGTTACTGAATATGGAAAAGCATCAAACAAAAAACCACAGAATTTAAGATAATTTTAAATTGTCCCCAAATTTTGTAATAAATGTAAAAGTCAGAGAAAGCTTTGAGATATTATTGAAATTCACAACTGATTATTTTTCAGTCTAAAATTTCCCATTCAAAAGCTTTTGTCCAAAGACAATGTCCCTAGATAATCAAGAAAAAGCTTTGCCTTTGCTCACACAGCTATGTAATGCACTTTCAGTATGTAGACTGACAATTACATTCAAAAGAACATTAAATTTGTTATATTTTCCCCGACCGAGAAGAAAAGTTCAGAGGGTTCGTGACTAAAATATGTTTGACCTTGGATTATTAAGTAGGAAAAAAAAGGAGTATATATTAAAAAGAGCTTTATTTTGATAGTCTTTCTGTTCTTCAGTCTGTCATCCAATAAAGCTGAACATTTAAGTCTTACTATAAAAACAGCTTTAACTATTCTGTCAAGCATGACTTTTTAAACCTGTCAAGCAGTCGTTCCTTTCCTGCTGCAAAACATCTAACTGCAAGCTTCCTAGTCTTACTACTAAACAAAAGTTTCAGAATAAACCCACACTTTATAAAAGCCTTTTTATAAATGCATCGACAAATTCTGGAAGATGCTCCAATTTCCATTTCCTATCAGAAGCTGAGTTATCTGACTTTCCTGCACTGAGGTCAAAGAAACTTCAATAAACAGTTAAGTGGGGAACTTTGTGAAGCAGCTAATATTTTGGCCCATTGGTTGCCACCTCCCAAGAATAGTAGTGCTATGGTATTTTGCTATCAAACTACTATCATTAGATTAAAAGTTGTATTTATTGGTTGAAGCACAGGTTGTATAATAAAGTCTTGTCTTTCTGTACTGCTACCTCAGCAGGAAATTCTAATAAAAAATCTGTATCATTAATAAGCTATTGAAAGTAAATGAAAGTGTCTTTCTCTGGCACTGGATAGTGTAAGAAATCTGTATGGGAGGCTGCTTAATACATTCCACTAAGAAATCCCAGTTTTCAGTAGCTTATGGCTCTGCTCTTAGGTCAACTTTTCCCACTGAAAAGTTTTTCCATACTTGCTCCATACTTCAGACGTTTCTTTTTCTTTTAGGGAGATGGGTGTTAAATTTCAGCAGAGGTTCAAGTGTTTCAAAGAATGAGAGTAGATAGTAGCTTCACCAAAACAAATTCTCAGGTGTTTGATGCATTCTGGATCATTTATACTTGAGAACAACATTTTGGCAATAGTAGTAAAGACTGCTGTTGGACATCGCATCTCTTCCACATTTGAAAGTCAGATTTGGCCAAACTAGCAGTGTCTTAAAATCTCTGGTGCACCTGTTCAGTCAGTGCTGCCAGGGTTTGCCACAGATCCCCTGTGCTTAATCCAGGCACCTTACTCCTGCGCTGGTCTCACAGTGTGCCAGCTGCACTGAGCCCACTAGGGCTCCCCCAGGAACAGAGCACACACCCCAGAAGTAGAGAGGCTTAGGATCAGCAGTTCCTTCCCATGTGGCTTGGAGCAAAAATGAGTTGTGAGACAAAATTCTCATTTGAATGATAATCGACTCTTTCCGGGAATAATTCATTATAGATCTATACCTTCAACCATCTTCACAATTTTATGGGAATTTCTGTCAAGTACTATGTTGTAAGCAGACAGCAAACATTGCTTCTATATCTCACCAAAAGTCCTTGACAAATTTCACAAACTCTCTTCTAGGTAATCCAAGGCTGTGACTCCCAACATCCCATGGCAAATTTTCTCTCTACTTAGCTAGTGAACTGTAAGAAAAAGTGAATCCTTTCAAGATCCTTTCAAGAAAAAAGCTACCAAATCTTAACTGAGAGTCCTCTGCTTTTTGAAGACCAAAGGGATAGGTAAATATTAGCAAAGAGTCTTTATATACATTTGACTGTCATAAGAAGTTGGTACCATCCACCACAGCTCTGCTGTCCTTCAGGAACAGAGAGTACTAAACTGTTGAAACTTCTTTCCCTATATAAAAAGGGGAGTTATTCACTTTTGGAAGTGCTTTGTTGCCCTGAAGTCTCTTCCAGTGCCCCTGACCCTATGTTTTCTTACCTCTGACAAAAAAAAGCACCAACAATTAGGTATAGATCTTCCCCTCTCCCCCGACTATGCAGTTACATGAACAAGCTTAGCAACATAAAGAAATTGGTACAAGTTTGTTACAACTTAAAAAGCCTTAGGACAAAAGGGACCAAAATGGTCTTCATGACTGGATCCTGTGCTCTGTTCTAGTTGACCTCTGAGAAGATTCTAGGAAAACCAAAGAGAAACAAAAAGCTCAAGCCGAAGATCATCTTCCTCTTGATTCAGCCTCTCTGAGCAACAGTTCTGACCCCTGAATCACCTTCAAAAGTCCTGAACCCTCTAGCCTAAAACTACATTGCTCTACACTTTGTTTCAGGACACCATGATAACTAAAATGGAAAAGCACATGGAATGTGCAAACCGAGCTAAAATTATGCAACCATTTTGAATACACCAGTTATGGCCCTGGAAAAGAAGGGCAAAGAGTTCTCTTGAAAATTGTATTCCCCTTCACACTTTACATTCCTCAAGATCTTGCTTTTGGGGACTTGACAAAGCATAGCAGTAGATGGGATGTCATACTTGGTTTCAGTTATTTCTTATTTGCAGCCAACTTCACGTCCAAGATATAATGAGGCACTCCATTCCTCATATCAATTGAATACACAAAAATAGTTTTTCACTATACAGTTTTTATATCTTACCAATATGTCAGCTTAACTATTCCTATTGTCTTACAAAAATGAGACATGAACTCAATCTGCACTGTGTTTTCTGAGTAGCACGGTGAGATCTCAGCTGAGTTTGTGGCCACCATTGCACTGGCTGTTGGAGAGGACAGGTAGTGACTTGTGACCAATACTTTAAATCAGATTGACACCTCCATGTCTTGAAGTTTCTTTTTCTATTTAATTGCAATTAACGTATTTTAAGAGACAAAAGGCCCTTGGAGACTTTTGTCCTCAAAGTAAAGACTAGAACTGGCTGATTGAAACAAGTTCACGCCATCTCCTTGTAATTTTCCACAATGTTTCTAATCTTCTTTGAAAAGTGTACTGTGTGTGGGCAGAGGTAATATTAACATTTTTCTAAAGTGTAATGAACTCTTCTTAGAAGCCCAGTCCCATACTGCATTTTGAATGTGTTCTGTACTGGCCTAAATTATTGCTAAACTGCCCAGGTTTTCATAAAACCACCACTGTCAGGGAAACAAGCAGAATATCAGCAATAATATGTATAAATTCAAGTGTGCTTTAAAATGTATATGCTTGTAATTTCAGAACTGCTGACAGCAAGTTTGAGTAGGGATACAGTTTTTCTGCATTCACTATAAAAATGGGCAAAGCCTTCTGCTTTGTCCTGTTTGTCCATAACATCATTTTAAGGTCTGTGTTTAGCAGAGTTACTGTGAGTAATTAATGGAGCAGGATTGTCACCATTGCACAGAACAGAACCTAGGAAAAAATTGCAGGTCCTTTCAAAACATGTCAAAGCAGGACTGTTTTCCCCTGAAAAAAGCAATATATCGAGGTGTAAATGCCAAGGTCAAAAAAGTTTTACAGCTTCAGTCAGGCATCCTAAAAGCAGTAAATATACAGTATGTCTCATAATATACAATTAAAGTGATTTATTTATACAAATAGAGATCAAAAACGTACTTTGCACCCACCCCTTCCCCCTCCAAACAATAGGAAAGGAAACAAACAACACATCACAGACGTGCATCATTTTGTTTTAGTCACTACTGGAAAACAGCCAGAGATTACAATTATGAGATCAGTATAAGGCTGCTATATCGGATGAAATGGAATTGCTTAGTGACAGCAGAGAGGCTGAATTTGTGACAGCAGTTCTGGAGCACAGAGCAAGGTAGAACAAAATGGTCATAAAAGTACCCGCAGTCATGTTGTAGCTCCATAGCTTATATCAGTGGCTAATGGCTTTGTTTTGTTTTGGGTTAAACACATCATGATTCTTAAAAACTTCATGAAGCTGGATGAAAGCATCAATCTATAAATGGAGGACTTAGCAGAAGCCCATAAAAGCAAAGCTCCTGATTTTAGAAAATGAAAACATCTTTTAACTCTGTACTGAAATGCAAGACACAGACAGATTCCCTAATGCTACAGAACATGTTACAGAGAGAAGAAAGAAGCTGGTAAAACACCAGGACACTCTCACCAAGTCTCCTGGCCTAGTATAAAATTATTTACTGGCTTTACAGTGCTTAGTAGATTTTCATTCACAGTGAATGTCTGAATTTGTGTATAATGGTTAATTCTTTGAATTCTCTTTGGATCTTGTTATTACTCTCAAATCCTCTACTTTTCTAAGAAATACAGTGGTCTTTGGTAAACCATTTCCATGAGAGTTGCCTTTGCAGATATCTAGACTTCTTTGAATCTAGACTCATACAGAATCAAGTATCTCCAAAATGATAAAAATACAATAGTAAACCATGTGCCTAGAATATATCCCTACTGGGTTTCAAACCACTTCTGTGTAGGATAGTATTGAAAATTTCATATTATTCATTAAGCTAAGCACACAGTGCCATTGAAATTTATGTGGTTCATTCTTTTAATTTCTGTGTGAGACAAAGTCAACTGGGGTAAAAAATATCACAGTACCATACTCAGAGAACAGAAACATATGAAATATGGAGCAAATGTTTTAATTAATTGCTGAGAAGACAAGGTCCAGTTCATTACTTTTAAAGATATTCTAATAGCATCATTTATGAAGTACTCTGATATCATATGATAAAATGGTACATTTTATATTTGGTTTTGGATAGAAAAAAGTATCCCTATGAATGGAAAAACACCTCACTATGCAAAATCTTGTATAAATATGGAACGCATTTTAATACTGGAAATTTTAAGATAATAATTTAGTTATTTCAGGATGCTTTTTCCTGGAATGGAAAAAGTTAACATTACATTCAGGTTAATTTAGAGGCAGATTGTTTACTAAAGGATTGACCTAATTAATTTTGAATTTTTCACTAACAAGCTGGAGCTGTAAAGAGTGGCTTATAGTCTTGTGGTAGAATATGTCTTTAGGCAGTTCTCAGGTGATGAGTAACTGTCACACATTTTGGTGAAGGTTCTGTACTACTGTATCTTATTAATACATTGATATACTTCATGGAGATACCAGGCATCTGGGATCTGGAAAATATTAATTTCTGAGATCTAAAAAAAATTAAGAACCTTTCTGTGTTAGGTTTTGGTAAACTCAAAAAAAAAGTGAGGTAGATTTGAAACAAAGTCATTTTCCAAATGTAGTGACTAAAGGGTAAAATAAGGTTACATTTTAGGCATTTCTTTGGAAGTAATCAATATTATGTGACAGATTTTCTAGTTACATATCCTGGGGAACATTTTTCCCCTCAACTCATTTGTTCATGCTTTCTCCCTAGCTTTAAGCAACAAATGATGGGCTTTTGAAAACTTTCTGTAGTACTCAGTCTTAACTTCATCCTTATTTCCCCACTACTATTAAATCCCTGCAAATCTCTCCTAAGTAAGCAGAGATGCTTCTTAAACTATGTAGTAGTGCTATTTCCTTTTTCACAAAAGGATATTATGTGTTTTTTTTATTATTTCATTACTACAGTTTTTTTGCTTTCATCCCTGTAGAAGGCATATAATTAAGCTTGATATAATGGCAGAGTTTTTTTCCCTTATTAAAGTATTGGCATCAAGTGAGTTATATGATGTAAAAAATTACAAAGACATAATCAGCTAAAATTTTAATCATATCACCCGGTAACTGTTTTGGGTTTTTTCAAGGAATGGTATGACAGAAGAGCAATTAATTTCAGCTCTCTGAAGAATAATCCAGAAAGTACATTAATGAGCATAATAATTTTTCTCTGTGTTTAGTGTGCTTATGCCAACATGCTGTTCACCCTCATAGTAAGAATACAGACAACTCTTAGTTCAGAAGGTGACTTTGGAATCTTGAACCTCTCACAAAAGATACTGTGAAGGCTGACTCTATTATCTGAATGCACGCAACTGTATTGACAAAAAGATGAGTATAAGAAAAGCAACAATTACAAAATTAGAACTAAGGGAGCACTGGGTCACTTAAATGTAATTGTTACATCAGACCAGCTACAAATGTGCCATGAAGCATTTTATTGCACCTCACATCCTAGTTCTGCCTGTGAGGTTTGTGCAGAAAGCACTATTCCAGCAGGTTTTGTCATGCAGGTGTGCTTTTGTGTCAGTAACTTGCTAATGCTGTCACCTTGCAGAATGAAGCAGCATTAATCTTAGGAGTAGCACAGTAACATTCCCCAAATGATCACAGAAGTTGGAGCACCTGCATCTGGTCTCTGCCTGCTGCTAGTGCTAAATCCTCGTCTCACAAAGATGATCTGCCTTTTCATTATCTTAGGTTTGGTCTAAGAGGGAGAGAATTTGTCAGTTGCAGAGTAGTTCCAGCACAAGGCTTCTGGTTCCAACAGATCAAACCCTCCTAAGTGAACAAAACATAATTATTAATCCTTAAAATGTCAGACTTATTGTGTTCTTACAAATGCACTTATATTCCTTGTTTTATAATATATGTTGACACTTGTGGGAGCCTAAAGAGTGGTACTTCTACTTAACAAGAGCAAACGTCATTAGCTCCAGCAGATTTCATGCATATTCCCATCAGCTGCAAACTCTCTGTTCCCATACACATCCTGGGCTACATATAACCCTGGAAAACACTTACTTAAAATCTAGTTCTTAAAGATCTCCAATCAATCCTCAAGAGAGTCTAAGACCTATAGAAAACGGATTTTATAGTCCCTTTCATATAGAGGTGAAGAGCAAAACTCCATATCTGAATATATGACAGGGTTGCCAGATGTTCTTTTTGGTAGACAGAAGTGCAATTAGAATGGAAAAAAACATTGACAAAAAAAAAGCTAAATTAGTGCCTCTTTCTAAAATTCCCAACAGTGAGTTCATATGTTTTACTCATGTTATACAACTGATGATGTGTCTCAGTGCCATACAACAAAAGTCTGGACTCCACAAGGATGTTCAAGATGGAGCTGGGACCAGCAAGGGGGTCAGCACACCTGATAGTACCATGGAAGGAAGCAAACTGTGCCTAGGGGGGGAACAAGTCCCTGGATCAACACAAATGTTCCTCATTTTCTATAAATTCTGGAAAGGATAGCATGTAATCATGATTCCATTAATCCCTTCCTAAATCTCACATTTTATAGCAAACAAAAAAATCTACAGAACAGACAAACAAAACCAGATTTCTGACCCATCGCAGAACACATCCTGTAAAATATCAAGACAAAAACTTGATAGTTTAGAACTTTAACTTAGCTTATGAGTTTAGAACTTTTCTCTTAGATCTCATGAACACACCTCTGTAACTTGGAAAACTTATGAAAGTTGTCAGAAGCTGCATTTCATTTAATTTATTACCTTTTTACATTAGTCACCAAAATTCACGTAATTCTGAGAAATGCAGATTTGTTTAGCAGGTGAAAATTCAGCAGCAGATGTCTGGCAATATTTATGCATACCAAAATAAGAACCGTGAGA
>WAAE01031266.1:0-15542 GCA_013400495.1 Nicator chloris | reverse complement strand
ATATACAGCTCCAATTCAGCAACTCATGACTAGTGCTGCTTCTCTTTTGCTCCCAGGCATCTATCCCTGAACAGAAAATAACTGCTGATCACCCTGTGCTCCCACAGCCTAGCAAGGCTGACCATTGACTAGATTGGCTGTGGTTGACTGACTGGATGAAAGTAGTTACCAACCAAAGCAAGACATCAGTCTCTGGGCTAGCAGTAATGCGAGTAATGTAATAACAGGTCTAAACATAACATGTCAGAAAGAGGAAAAGAAATATTGAGGGAAAAAGATTATTCGTTTGTTTCCCAGCTTGGTATTGTGGACCTTTGAGAAGCCAAAATAAAAAGAAAACCTATATGACTTTAAGAGTTTCTTCTTAAAAGCATGTAAGTCGTGCCTGATCCTGAACTGAGTGCCCATCTATGTTACCTCCCTTAATTAACCTAGATATAAACAAAGAAACAGAACTGCTATTTCTGGTTAATTTGATAATTTAGATATATTTTCAAAACAGGATTTTAGTCACAACAGAGCTCTTCAAAGAGAACAGGAACACAGATGAGAAACAGCTGAACTTTCACAGTTTAAGTTTTTAGCCTGAAGATATTGATCCAAGAGAGAAAGAATTGAGTAAATAATGGATGAGGGCTGAAAAGCGAAGAGAAGAGAGAAAGGTGACCTCTATTTAAAGTAATTCTGTGTGGACTGTAAGTTAAAGACACTGTAAGTTTGCACTTAAGTTGAGCTGTACCATTGTCAGTGAGAAGGTATGTCAAAGCAAAAAAAGCTTTTTCCATGCATGGCTGAATCATGGGAACTGAGGGCGTACACTGCATCAACAGACCAAGACCACCTCCTCCACCACACTCCTGTTTCCTGTGCAGCATCAGCGTGTGGCAAAAGAGGAGAGGTGATAACAGTGACCTTGGTAGACAACATTTTCACATTTTTCTTCTTCTAGATGAAGAGAAGGAAGATTGGATTCAGATCCCACAGAGAGTGCAGCAGAGAAAGTTTTGCCAGAAGCCTCAACCCAAAAGCCTACAAATTTATGCCAGATTACCTGAGAAAAATAATTGACATCCTAGAGTTTGTTACCCAGAGTTTTTAAGTTGATGTGTCTATCTTAGCAGAAGCATAATTTCTTGGGAGTTAGTAGGGAGGGGAATCATTCCAGTGGAGTAAAGCCTGGATATGAGGCAGTTTAAAGCATGATAGCTCTTTGTGCCCTGAAAATGCTTTTGTTTTTAAATAGTCTTCTTCCAGAAAATGGCAGCTGAATAATGAGATGTCTGCTTTACAAGACCACCACAGATTTGCTTTTCAGTCTGATACCAAGGATTTGTGATTTCATGGAGAGATTAAAGATCGTGGCATAGGTTTGGGTGATTGTTCAAAATGGAGAAAACAAAATCTGGTTCAAAACATACCTAGCTAGAAATTGCTATTTCTAGCAATACAGACAGCTCTGAAGTAAGTTATCTTCTCAGGGCAATTGGATCTTTCTCCATTAAGGGACTCCAAATGGCAGCTCTGAAGAAAATTAGCACATGTGTAGGGTGAAGAATTGGAGTGCCTGGCTCCTAAAGCAAAAAAATAGAATCTCAGTCTACTGTGAAAAAAGCCTGCATCTTCAAAAAAGTGAATTAATTACCTATATCTTCTCTTACACACTCAAGTGTTGAAATAATTCCTTGTTTACTCTAAAGCTTTTTATTTTAGGTTTAGCCAAGTTAGGGTTTTTTAAATTTTACCAATTATATACATACATATATTTAAAAGCTTTTGGCGAATTTGGCCACAACTAAAGGTAAAGCAGAAATGGAAACATTAAGAAAAGTAGGCTATATCATCATCTATAACCAGTGTAAGAAGACCAAGACTGAACTTACACAAGCTAGATATTTGGCATAAAAAGATGGAAATAGTTACATGACAAAGCAGGCAGAATTGGAACAGAATGAATGAATGCATTCAAAAGATAATGTAAGTTAAACAACAAAGGAAATTGTCCAAAAATAGTTCAGCAGAATAAGCAGATGAGGTAAACTGCTGAAAATGCCAACTGTAGGTTTTTAATAAGTCAGTAAAACTAGAAGTCTGAGAATGTCATGTAAGCTTAAGTGGTAATCATGACATCCCTTGTGGTGTGCCCTCTTCCTAAGTGTCCTCTCTTTTTCCTTCAGTCTCATGGATGAGTTATATCATGTCATGCTTCTCCTCCACACAGGACGAGTTCCAGGACAGGTTCAGCATGCTTCAGTCCTGCTCCAGCAGTTTCCAGGGTCAGCAGGGAATTAGGGAGCAGCAGAGACTCTCAGTGTTTGTAGCAGGGAGATAAGTATCAAATTGCAACACCCTCCCAGACATCAGATCAAGATGGTGTCTCCTCACCTTGCCAAGAAAGATATCAATAACCAGCTCTGATTTTTGGAGTAGAGCTGCAGAAAGGTGAAAGGTGGGGTTAATTCTTCCAGGGTTTACTGCTCTGTCCACCTGGGCACTGAGGGTCACCCTAGCACAGGCCAAGATATTGCTTGTGGGGTGCAGTCCTTAGCACCTGAGAAGTCCTGGTGCTAAGGTGACTGAATCAGTTTCTGAGCACTGCTCAATCACACCAAGGTAAACTGAGGTATTGAATCAGACTGAGGTCCATCCAGGAATACCAGTCAGGAGCCAGAGCAGGAAATTGGGCCAGAAACAGGACTAGAGAAGAGTTTGCCTTCAACATTGGCTTAGGGCCATTCAGGGGCCAGGACTAGAAATGATTGTACCTACAAGTAGCTCAGGGAAAGTCTAGGTGCACAAAACAGAGTTGACATGAGGCTCTGGGGCCAAGAAGGCATGGTGGGAAGCACAGGGGAGGTCAGTGATGACCGTCAAAGCCTGGAATAGGGAACACGGTTAAATCTCAGTAGCAGCTGTCTGAAATTAGTTCTTAATTGGTGTGATTTCCTCAGCACCCTCATCTTCCAAGGAATACCCTGAGATGTCATTCACTTTCCAGAGGGTTGCCTGATGTTGCAAAAGGTTCTTGTTCCACTCGTGCCTCTGAATAAGGCACAGGAAAGACAGTGTGGATGAGCAGTTGGTACAGTTCCCCTCACACAGCCAAAGTCTCCCTCCATTCCTCATGATGCGGGCAGCCCTCTCAGCCCTCTCCCTCTGCTTTATGGGCTTGAGAAGAGAGGCAGGTAGCTATGAAGCCAGATCCCGGGAATTCCTGCTGGCTTTGGGATTGCGCACCCACAGCTGGTTGGGCACTCTGAGGAGGAACTTACAGAGTCTTACACTGACTGATTTCACCAAATGGGCAAAAGAACACAATCCTGTAAGAGGTCTATCCATTTTAGCAACACCACTGTAATTCCTCACATTTATGTGTAACAAGAGATGATTTCAACAGCCTGTTTAGTCAAATGCATGCTGATATTGTCACTAAACTGTGCACCTGCCACTTGATCCAATCATCCCTTGCTGTAGTCTTTGCATTCTTCAAGCTTCTCTTTAAACTATTCAGTCTAGATCTGGCTTGTAATAGGACATAGCTTTCATTGAGATTAAAGACACATTTATGTGTTGTAAATAATATAGTGCCTCTTGCTTGATTACTCCGTCTTTTCCATGGGAACCTATTCCTATGTGTCAAGCATAAAATTGTTGCAAAAACAAAACAAAACAAATTTCAATTTTCAAAAAGCATAATCAGGAAGAATATCCCTGTTACAAGTTTTGGTTGGTGGAAAAAATCTTACACAATATTATTATGTCTTAAAAAATTAGGTACTAAATGACTTTAAAAAGAGTTTTCCTGGGAAAAACCCTATCTGAAAGATTGACTATTTTAAACAAATTGTGTAAGTTTTCTGCATTGTCGGGGTTGTTTTTTTGCTTTCCATGACACATTAAATATAATAAATTTATAATAATGTAGTCAGTTTTCCAGAGCAAAAAAAGAAAGGTATGGAATTCATAATGCTTGAAAATATCAAATGATGTACACAGAGGGAACAAAATTGCTAGATATTACTGAAAGCAGAGAGATATCTTGCTGTTTAAACCTTTTATTGTCACAGTGATCAACTTGCCAGATGCAAACTATTTTTAGTGGCTTTCTCTGCATATGGAATGTGGGAGCATAAATAAAGGAGATTTTCTCCACACAGGTGGTCTGATTTATAAATAGACAGTGAATAATTAATATATTTAACACCCTATATCAATAAAAAATCAAAGAAAGTATGATTAGGCATTGTTATAAAATCGTAATTTTAAGGACTGATTTAATTCTAAATGTAAAAAAAACTCATTCTTTTACTTCTATATTTAGTGAATTTTAACCTTGGTATTCTTTTAAACCCATCAGTAAAAGAGATTTTTAAATTTTTTTTGGCACACAGAAACTTCAAGAATAAAGTATTATAGATGTATTCTATTTTGACTGTTCAGTTATTTAAAACTACATTTTGTTTTTCACCCAACCTAAAATGGCATGTTAGAGGCAGTGAGTCAGTCTCATTCAGATTTTTGTCTGACATGAAAAGGACTTGTAAATGGGAAAAATGGAGACACACTGACATAAATAATTATACATTCCCAAGCATATTTTCAGATGACACATCTGGGCTGTGTATGGATTTCTTGATACACTAAAATTCAATGGCCTGCACTATGCACAAAATCAGACTAAATGATCAAAAAGGAATCCTTTTATCCTGTAGACTTAATAAGCTATGTGCAGATTGAAATCCTCTTGAACTGGAATTAATACCTATTAGCTAGACTTCCACATTATCTCTTCAACTGAAAACTCTCTAATTACAGGGAATCAGATATAAATGCTTACAAACAGAATAGCCTGACCTGATGAACTTGATTTGACCAGACTCATGAAAGTTATTTTTAATTCTTGGATTATTTTAAAATATTTTCTTTTTTAAAACTGAAAGTAATGCCAACATTTTTCAATATATATATTTTTACCATAAATTTCTTACATTATACATTTTGCCATATTTTGTTGAACTTTTATAATTTGCAAGTGACAATCATCTATGAAAGTATATTTCTTATCGCAACAGCCTTTTATCAGGAGCACTTTTGCATCAAAATTAATTCATTTATTCATTAGTTCATTAATTTAAACTTCTAAAGAGATAAATTCCTGAAAATAGGGCTTTACTAGCTGGGTGCTGAGATACACTTACCTGAAGCACTACACCCAGCACTGTCTAAGCCCCCAAGTACCACCTAGGCACTAGAAATTCTCTATCTTGTCTCTTCCCCGTGCTTTGTATTCAGACAACATTTTTCAAAGTGTTCCTCTGTGCAAATACTTTCCCTGGAAAGATATTGTACCTCTGGGAGCGCAGGTGATTTTTGTGGGTTCTTTATTGGTGATAAGCACCTGAGAAACAGATGATTAAATATGAGAAGCCTTCCTCCATGACTCTTGTGTCACTGTTCTACACCTTTCTGTGTATCGTTAAAGGAGTATCTTAAAATAGTTCATGGTCTAAATGTTCAATAACAGTATTAAAATTACAGCTAGGCTGCTCTCAGCATTTTTGCCCTGTTGAAGTGATTATGAAGGCAGAAAATACCAAATATCCAAATCTGCATCTCCTAAACCACATTTTCAGCTTGTATAACAGAAGGTATGTAATTTATTACTACTTTTTAAGTATCTTTTCCAGTATACTGTGGTCCCAGCATAACCATGATTTATAACCTATTCCAGGTTTTCTGAAACATTTGGCTTAAATTGCAAGTAGAGGTGATCATTTGGCTTAAGAAAAGTCTTTATGCTAATATGTAATTAATTATTTTAGAATTCCCAGACATATTTCCAGATATTTTTGAAGGAGAAAGAAACAACCACCTTCTTTATTTAAACAAACAAACAAACAAAGCTATAAAATCAAGGTTAATATTAAAGAGGTTATATGTTGAGAAGTTGCAAGGTTGGCATGATAACATTTTGCTCATGTTCACATTAATTGGTTTCATTATGGCTATCCCCTACAACACTCTTTCCATAGAGAAGCAGTACAGCTATTTAGGGGCATACTGCCCAAACATGTTTGCATGACAATGAGGAGACTGAAAACTCAGAAATCCTAGCCCAGTGGTCCCTCTGCATCCACAGAAAGACCAGGAAAGCAAAGCATGTGCCACCAAGTCTGCTATAAGATGGATTATATCCACTTTTGAGTCCAGCAGTGATGGCAAGACTGGATTTACAAGGTCAATGTATTGGCTGTGTCCAAGCATTAAATGTGAAAATGCTGAAATTTTAGCAAAGCTTGCTTAGTGAAATAGAAAACTTGTTTTTTCAAGAGAATTTAAAAAAGAAATTTCTATATTGGATTTATTTTGTAGTTCCTTGGCAAATTTATTCTTTTTTGCACAACAATGTTTAGCTGATGTACAAGAATTATTAACAGATGGTATTTGTTTACTTATTTAGAGACTGAGTGTTTGCATTTTGTTTCATATTGAATTCTAAACAAGAGAATTTCCTGACTATATTATTTCTGTTAAATGTAAAGAAAAGCTGAAAAGTTACTTTAAAAAGCCTTTTATTTATATGCACCATTTATGTAATTATTTATGAATGGACAATATTGAAAACAAGTGTATTAAAAAGAACCGTTGCCCTGAATATTTTCTGCTCATGAAATATTTCCCGTGTCAGTAGAAAGCTGACTTCTCTCCAACACTAGGATTCTTTTTGTGATCTTTTAAAAACCATAAAGTGTAGTAAAAATCAGTAATGTTTGGAGGTTTTCAGAATCCACTTGATTATTCAGAGAACAATTGTTTCAAAAATGTTTAGATTGTATCAAGTCTGCACTAATAATATCTAGCTCAAGACAGTACTTTGTCTCTCTCTGACTAATGCTATCCAAACCACTAAAGCATCCCAAAGGGAGAAGAACTGGAAGAATTCAAAACTGTCATGAAGCAATTACTGCTGGGCAGACTGCTTCATATCCATGTGTTCAGCACATCTATTTCAATTTGTTTCTGGCAAGAAGGAGTATAAAATTAAGGATTCACACAGAGGAAGAAACAGGAATAGTATTCAATGATTTCAAAGTAGGCAATAAAGCAATTTATCCAACAGTACAACTACAGATACTTTCAACTGAATGTAATTATGTCAGAGCATCTGGAGGAACATTCTCAGGGCAAGAGGGATTTCTAATATTTAATACAGGTAATTGTGTAAATCTATGCATAACTTGCCTTCTGGGAGTACACCTGTACATCAGGCAAATTATACACCTATCTGAAAAGTTAATGTATGTGGGTGAAGCTTTTTTTCCATTTGTTTCAATTCTGAATGAAAGTGGATATAAACCCCACTTCAATCAGAATATGTCATATGTCAAATATCATAGTTTTTCAGCTTAAAAAAGCGCCACATTTTTGTTTGATTTGAGGTTGGGGTTTTGGCTGGTTGGTTGGGTGTTTTGTTTGTAGGGGGTTTTCTTGTTTGTTTGCTTGCGTGTCCTTGAGGAAGACAGGCTTTCAAACACTTACCGATGAAAACAGATAAGGTACCAGTGTGCTTGCTGCCGAGCTGCTCTGTACAGATGCAATCAGAGGAGGCTGCTGGGGGCTGGCTACCCAGTCAGAGCATGAATAGCCCCAGCCGAGCCTCCAGTCTGTGCCGAGTTTGTAACGGCACAGGAGTGCCAGGAGTGCATCCACACTACCAAAATTGTACAGATAAGGGGAGACAGACGAACAATCAAAAGGTACAGAACTTCAGGTCTTCAAAATTATCCCAAATGATGGGTTCAATTTTGCCTGAGCATTGAAGGCACCTTTACAGTCAGTGGTGAAGATAGTCTGAACAGTAAAGTTGCCTTGGAACCTTGACTACAGGCTGCTGTTTTCAAAGCAATTGCTGAATAAAATACAGGCATTGCAAGCTAAGGTGGACAAATTTCTAATAGAAGGCCCTGTAACAGAGCAAAAATAATAAATTGAAGCTTTCCAACTGGAAGATGTGTTCATCTACAAAAAAGCCCAGCATTATGTGCATAATTTCTTGCCTCCAATGCTCAAAGATCTATCCCATGACATATGTAATTCCTGCATTTCCAGCACAGCACACCCAACCCAATACCCTTGAACGTATTGGAAAAGTTTGGTACAGGTTAACTATATTTTAAGTACTCTTTAAACAATTTATCAATACTGATCTCCAAATTCCACTGCCCAGTAATGTTCCTGATTACTGTTGATTTTGCTGGTTGTCCAAGAATCCAGATGAGAAAACAGCTTCTTGAATCATTTCTTCTCAGTGCATGAGGGGTTTTTTATCATCTTTCAGACTTATAGAGAAAAGTATGTACAGAGGAAAGATCATGATGGCCAGTCAATATAATAAGAAGAAATGAAGTGTCAGCATATGCAGAAGTAAAGCAAAGTATCTCGAAAAGAAGGAAACCCATATTCAAGTAAACACATTCTTGTGAGCATATCTGGGGCTGAATAAAGAGCAATAATAGCTCAGAAAAAGGGAAATGTTTGACAAGCAGAGCAGGTTTGGGTCAAAAATATTTTAGATTAATAGAATTTTCAGAAATTATTTTAAGTTTTTGCAAGCAGTGTGGCTGTTATCATACGCTGATGCCAAAGAGTAGGATGCACTTTTCTGTCAGACCTCTTCAGCAACAAGAGCTTTCAGCTCTCAAAATTCCCAAGCAAAGATACTACACTTAGTGCTTTTAAGCAATCCTCTTGGTGATTGATCCATTTGAACCTGAACATGATACATGCTTTACATTTATACATCTGCTCCAGCTCTACCTTTTCCCTGCAATTCGTTGCGAGGTCGTTTGGTGGTTGTTTGGGGTTTTTTTTCTTTTTTTTTCCTGGTACATGTGCTTGTACACTCATTACCTGCCATAATGTGAGTACTGACGTTTCATAAGCAGTACCTTAATTTTTCCAAGCAGCCTGTTGCAGTTAGAAAGAACAGTGATGGAGTTGATGGGACATGGGTTCTGAATGGAGCTCAGAACAGAACCAAACAGATTATGGATTTCCACATTACTTGGGCTTTTGCAATAGAAGCCTTGATGCATAGACCAGCAAGATACAGTGGGAGGCCTTTCTCATAGTACTGTAGAAAATTCCTGCCATGTAGAATGACACTTCATGGGAGAAACTAGCGTAAGGGATGAACTCCCTTAGGGAATAAAGAAGTTCCTAAGGTCTTGCTGATATTATGTGCATCTCAACTGTGGAACCACTTCTCTGGCAGAATAGCAAAAGCACTCATCTCCTGAATCTAGACATATATATGACTCAGTTGCCTACTTACATTTAGTAAGGAGTGTTTCAGGCACTGCCAGGTATCCTGCTTAGCTACTTGTTGTCAGTCGAGAGGAATGGTGGCTTTCTGTGAGATCTGTGTTGTAACTTTTGGCCTCCTATTTGGATACTCCTGTATACATTGCAAGATTTTATGTACCCATCAGTACAGACATAGAAGAATCCCACTGTTGTCATCTTCCACTCTGGTGTCAATCAAAATTGGTTTGGGTTGTCACCTTGACACGGTCCATCTCTGCTTACCAATATTTAGAGGTATTATAGATAGTCCTGTTCTTTGACATGATCAGTTTGTAATTAGGCTTGCTCTTTGCCTGTGGACAAATCAATTTCTTTGAATGACAACTTGAAATTGAAACAAAGCCGTCTCTCATCCAGATGAATATCCAAACAAACATTTATCAGAAGCAAAATGTTTCTAAATTTCTTCCAAGTCTATCAGATCCAGTATCTGTCAGGGAGAATGTGCAGTTCTGGTGATTGTCTGATGGCTGCTGTACTTGACTTCCATAAATGGGATTATAATTGATGCTGATTAAATATTTGAAAAGTCATGAAAGAAAATAATATGCTGATTGTCTGAAAGTGCTAAGGTGGGTTCCCATTTTTCTTCATTTTTCAGATTGTTTAATAATTTGAAGATATTCACTTGCATTCATATAAAAGTGTGTACAAGAAGATTGAATATCTAATGTTTCATGCATAACAAAACCATTCTCTTTCGTATCTTTTTAGCTCAAATTTTTCTCAGTCTTGGATTGCAATGAATGCATATAATTTTTTCATGTCTATAGCTTATGATTGGTTGCTATAAATCACACATCACACAGTTACAGTCATTCACTGATATTAGTTAGAAACTCGGGTTTTGTTGCCACTTCCTAAGTGGTGTGTGGTGATGATAGAATGAAAAATGACATTATGATGTACATATGTTACTGATATCTGGGGTTTATCCCAGTACCATTAAGTAATTCTTTTCTAGACAGCTATACGGTGTCTAGTTAGCATCAAAGTACATGAAGACATGATTTTAGGCACAAAAATCAGAGACTACTCATTCCATCTGTAACTGAAATTAATCCTTTACAAAATGTCTAGAAAAGAAGGAGGTATTTGAAAGAAGTCCTTTCATTTTTGTGTTAATCAAAATAAACTGATACTTAACAGAACTGGCACTGACTGTTTCTATGAGAAAAAATTCCAAGAATTGCTAAGACCTGCATCTTGGTCATAATGACCTTCAATCAAAGTGACTTTCAGTTGCAGAGAACTGGATAATGGATGTTAGTGCATCAGTCCAGCTCTACAATTCCTACAGCACATTAATGCTACATTCATCTCCTTCTGAAGGTTGTACCTTTCAAAACATGAAAAGAACATTTCTTTTGCAGGTCTTTTCAATCTCCTTGTTTTCATGAGAACCTGTCTAGTTTAAACCATCATATTTCATGAAAGTTCAGAACATATGTTGTAACGACAAGACTGTGCTCTTTAATCTACACTTCATTACACATTCTTTGATAGTTTTATTATTCTTTTCAATTTTATACCTGCACAAGAAACATCTGTTTCTCTTTTTCCCTTTTTTATTTTAACTACATTGTGATGCACCTATTACAGTAACCTACTTACTTCCTGCTTTCTTTCTCTATACTGCATGTAAAAATATTGTGTGCATCAAGAACAGTGGCTAGTAGGACTGTTAGGAGCAAAGTGAGCATCTTGTTTAATTTCTGCTCCAATTGCTTTTACATACAGGTCAAACCTGTGTTTATAGTATTTTCTTCAATATTTCCTGTAAATTTAATCTCTGCAGGGGGTGAAATTTATTTCATTTTCCACTGTCTTGCACACTATTTTACTAGAATCATGCTGATTTTAAGTGTATATGACATTTCAAGTTCAATAGAATGTCTTTATTGAGATATCAAAATTCACATATTTATTAAAACTGAATAAAAGGTTCTTTTTTGAATACTTATCAAATAGGACTGTGTATCCTGAATAATTCCAGAATGGAAATGCATATCTTGAAAGGAGCTTAATATTTTTTGCCATCAGATATTCACTGATGTTGACAATTCTTCTATAATTAAGGCTTTCTGAACTTGTCATTAACTGTGACACGATTCATTATTGCCAGAATTGGGTTATTTATACTCAAAAATCTCCAAGTATTTAGTGTAGAATTAATTCAGATTCAATCATTTATTTGTAAATATTCAGACAAAATTATTTGAATATGTGTGAAAGAGATAAAGATATACGTTGATTCCCAAACATTTTCACCTTTTCATTTACATCTTCTCTTATGGGATCATTAGTCAAGTTTGGTTATGAAAGGGTTTCACTAGCTAAAGAAATGGACATTTACTGACTTGCAATAACTTTTTTTTAATTTTCCCATTGCAAACGTGTAATTATTTCCAGTTATATAGTTTTGAGTACGCTTATGTAGTAGAAAAGTAATTTTCTTCCTTAATATTTCTGAAGAAAACATTTCTCCGGTTCTCCTTGTTATGACTAAACTCCTCCTGCATCATTACAGCCAGGTACCTGACCTTGCTTCCTGTTTAGCATGGGCACAAGTTCAAAAATTTCCTCTATATTTTTTCCCAAAATTCCTATTTTTAGAGTACTATCAAAGAAAATAAGGATGGCCTTCCCTCTGTGACAGTATGGCATCAGACAGCCTAAATTTGTGACAGAAACAAAATCTGATTCAAATGCAGTGGAAATAAATATCTTGTTGAGAAGGGAATTCACGGGTTGAATTTGCTTATTCCAAGACTATGAGACTAGGGAAGGAAGAGCTTAGAACACAAAGAACATGCAGGGAGGACTGGAAACTTTGTCTGGAAAGGGGCATTCAGTTCAAAAGAAGAAAGTGGCAAGGGGGATGGTGGGACTGATAGGAAAATCAGATTTGTGAATGAAGAAAGTAGCTGAGCAAACAATGATAGAGTGAAATCTGATGAAAAAGAGTAGATCAGCTGGTAGGGCAAGTTGACCTTGACATGAAGCTAGGAAGGAAGAAGTGAAATAATGGGAACAAGATGGAAACTAAAAGAGGAGTACTTTAAAAAAAGAGTTAATTTTTGAAACTGCGGGTAATGATTGAAAAGAGAGACCAATCAAAATCAGTTACCATTGAGTTAAAAAAGTACCAAAACCAACAGAAGGAAGGAGATTTATATTTTGGAATTGGAGACACAGTGGAGTTGTATAACAGCTGCTTTAGAGAATTTGTTTACTTCATTCTCATTTTGTCTTTTAAGTTGAAAGAGCAGAGTTTTTGCCTACCCACTTCAAGACCCACTGATAGTAATTGTAAGTACCTGTAGGAAAAATGAGGGGGAAAAAAGTGACAGGATTTCTTCTTGTTCTGGAGTGCTTTATTCAACTTATTTTTAAGGGGGAAAAAAAAAAAAAGCATAAACCCAAAAGTGTTAGAGCATTAATATCTGACTGAAAGGTCAACTAGTAAAAAAAAAATTAAAAGTAAGACTCAAATTCACTTCTACTGAATTGATTTGTATTTTTTATAATATCTTTATTTCTAATAAAGCATGGTGAGGGAGTGCTTTAGGCTATTGAAAGGAGATTTTCAATTCTGAATTGTCAGAATGGTCTTTGACCAATGGTCTCTCCAAACCCATTTCTGGTCACAGGCTGTAAGGTATTATGAAGCAGACACACATAAACGAATATTCATCTTGGGTCTGGCCACCCTGTCTTGGAGGGAAAGAGGGCTTAAATTTTTCTGTCCAGTTGGCTTTAGTGCTATTTAAGAGTCCTGCACATTTAGTTGATGGATATAGACAAATCCTTTTTATCTAACCCAAGAGATTTTTAAGTTCAAGTTCACACGGTGATCTTTTTCTCTCTGCACAAATTCAGTTAAAGTTGTCCATTGCAATAAACAGTATTACCAATCCTAAATAAGTAATCACTTGTATATACAACTTACAACAAAGGTGGTTCTAGAGTTTTCATTACTAATAAATAATTCATTTATTTTTAATAATGAAATATGCTCAGAAATTAACGAAAACTATATTTACATGAGTACTGGTCCTTCTAGTTTGTCAGATATGCATGCCAAGTATGAAGAATACTAAAGACTTAGATATCAGATTTGAAATTTGGAAGTTCCTTTACAGCCCTAAGAATAAATGTCCTCCTCTATTTTGTGCCTTTTGTAACAGTTCCTTATGTGTAATTGCAAGGTAACAATTAATGACACTGATCTGCCTGAAAAAAATGCACCCAGTTTGAATGCTTGTAATAGTGACAGGAAGCATGGATTAGACACTGTCTGCCAACAGCAGAAATTGGACAAGAGCCTTTTTCTAACCCCAGTGAGGAAGAATAATTGCTCATTGCTATCCAACTGAATCTGTTACTTTAGGAGAAAAGAAATCTAAGGTTTATAAAACAGGCAGTAAGTCTCCCCTACAGACACAACAGACTTAAGGCAAGTAAATCTCTTTAAAAATCTGGCTAAACAGTCAAGATCGACACAAAAGTAAGAAAGGCAGTCTCTACCACCAGAATATTCTTTTGTTAAAAAAAATCCAGGTGTGTTTTTTTTTGTTTGTTTACTGTGTTATGAAAAAATATAAAGGTTTTGGGGACAAATACAATTTTATGGGCCAAGGGCTGGGTCCTGCCCCTGAGTCACAACAACCCAATGCAATGCTACAGGTTTTGGACAGAATGGTTGAGAAGCAGCCCAGCAGAAAAGGACCAGGGGGTGTTGGGTGACAGCCACTGAACATGAGTCAGAGTGCCCAGGTGGCCAAGAAGGCCAGTGTCATCCTGGTTTGTATCAGCAGTACTGTGGCCAGCAGGACCAGAGCACTGATTGTCCCTCTATACTCAGCCTTGGTGAGGCCACAACTCAAATCCCGTGTCCAGTTCTGGGCCCCTCACTGCAAGAAGGACATTGAGCAGCTGGAGTGTGTCCAGAGAAGGGCAATGGAACTGGTGAAAGGTCTGGAGGGTGAAACCTATAACAAGCACCTGAGAGAGTTGGGATTGCTTAACCTGAAGAAAGGAGTCTCAGGGGAGACCACGTCACTCTGCAATTGCCTGAAAAGAGGTGGTAGCCAGGCAGGGGTCATCCTCTTCTCTCAACTCATGACAGAACAAGAAGACATAAATCTTAAAGTGGGTGAGGGAAGGTTCAGGTTGAGCATCAGAAGGGATTTCTTAAAAACAATGGTTAAGCACTGGAACCAGCTAGGTTCCAATGTGGGGTGGGGTGGAGTTACCACCCCTGGAGCTGTCCAAGAAACAATGGGCCATGGCACATAGTGCTATGGTGTAATTGACAAGGTGATGTTCAGGCAAAGGATGGATTTGATGATCTTAGAGGTCTTTTCCAAATGAAATGATTCTGTGATTACTTAAAAGGAAGTTTAGTGAGATGCAGGTCAGTTTCCCCTCCTAGGTTATAAGTGCTAGGACAAGATAGCCTCCAGTTGCACCAGGTGGTTGATATTGGATACTAGAAAAAATTTCTTCACAGAAGGGGTTGTCAACCATTGGAACAGGCTGCCCAGGGGTGTGGTTGAGTCACCATCGCTGGGGGTATTTAATGGACATGTAAATTTGTTGCCATGAGACATGGTTTAGTGGTGGACTTGGCAGTGCTGGGTTAACTGGACTCAATAAACTTAACAGTCTTCTCCAACATAAATGATTCTATGACTCTTTGTTCTTTGATTCTATGCCTTGTTGTTGTTTTTCCACAAAAATGCAGCAAGGCCATAAATGCCAGAACAAATATAAATAGGTAGATTTTTTGAAGAGGTAAAGCCAAGTTCATTTATCTGCCCTAAACACAATAGACACTTGAAGATTAGCATCCATCAGCCCCTAAAGAGCCCTGATCTGTAAAACTTTGTCCCAGTTTCAGTTTTTCTTCTAAACTATTATGAAAACTCCAGTGATACAGTTTCTATCATATTGTCAACAATAGCATTTACCCTGGAAAATAGCTTTATCACAACAAAGGCAATATGGCAAATCTTAAAACACTCTTTTCAGAAAGTAATAGGGATGATAAACTTAGGTCTCCCAAAAAAATGATCGGAGGTATCACATTTCCATAAATAAACCACCTACTTTCTGATAGTGATTACAGCTTGAAGAACGCTTAATTTCTTGAGTAAAATTCAAAATAAAATTAA